>JAQFVV010008447.1:0-30776 GCA_028023455.1 Epiperipatus broadwayi
TAAATGATGGAAATAGTTCAATATATAAATATAATGTAATGGTCATATTTATACATTCATGCAAGAAAATGCAGAGTTTTAGTAAAATCATCCTATAGCTGATTGAAAATGTATTTTGTTAGACCCTGAATCCAATCTCACCTCAGTTGCTTTGCGAATGCTCAAAGATTTACTTATCTTATGGATGACACATATGAGGCTACATCCAGTATTTTCTTAATTCGCATGCCAGCAGTATAGGCAGATGGGTAAAGTATGAGGCTATGGAAAATGTACATGTTTTAGCGCATAGCTATATAGGTAGAGCATCATCTTCCATTACTAAATATGGATTGTGATTCAAAATAACTAAATACTAATAGTTAACTAATTAATAATGAGCAAAATTTAGATACGTAAGAGAAGTTAAAATTTAAAATTTATTTAATAAAAAAGTCAACACAAATAATGAAGTAAATAAAAGAAAATAATAAAGTTATAATATGATTATATAGATTGTCCTCACCCACAGGTGAAGATCTTAGGTATTACAATTTATTTATATTTGATCTTTTTAGTTCACATGCAGGTAGTGACTCTAGAGATACAAGCAGTTGTGGTCCACATATATATATATATATATATATATATATATATATATATATATATATATATATATATATATATATATATATATATATATATATATATATATATAGTTTATTTCAAATCACTGCAGGTGATGTTGATTTAGAAGTTACAAATTGTTTAATTTAATTTTACTTGTTCTATATATATATATCACCACAGGTGATGAAGATTTACAATTTACTAAGTTACATTTTCATGACACTTATTATTACATTATAACTTGATTTAATTTGCTCATGATAATCTATGCCTAGTTTATGCTATATATTTGGATTTAGATTTGCTTTATGCAGCTAGCAGAAGTGATTATCATTATTTATAAAGAATATTTTGTTGAACGTATATTATTTAACATACTCTCTATATAGCTTATATGCCCATAAAATTAGATTCTGTTTCAGATCAATGCTGAAATATATTATTATGGTGAATGAACTGATGATAAGCAATGAGATTTTAGATACTAAGGTGCTTACAAAGTATACAATCTGAGTCTGTGCATCCCGAATGTATGCTTGTCTCATGGATTCATACTGAGTACTGGTTCCCTTTTACCATACCCATTGCTGTGAAAGAGAACTTTAGTCTGGGTGATCAAACAACTAACTATAATATTGTGCAAAAGAGAGGGTTAAACCTATGCCCATCTGAAGAAGATAGAGTTGTCCAAACTAAGAGTAATGAGGTGGCCCTTAAAACCTATGCCGATTGGAAGAATATTATATACAGCAACAAGTATATACACAAATGCGTTTTCTAAAGACACCTTTGCCCTGCTAATTACATCATTATATAATAAAAATATGATGCAAAACAATAGTTTTCTTCCATGAAACTACCGTAAATCAGTTCAGCTAATCAAATATCTATTACTATGCTGCTAAGGAAAACTTATGAATCTAATTTGCTACAGGATCTATTATAGGCATTTATATAACTCTAGGGAGGAGTACAGCATATTTTGGATAATTACAATATTAAATTCTAGCTTTATGCCATATTTCATCACTTCAGCTAAATATTACATTAAATATTTTATTTAAAGTAAATTTATTTTAAAGCATTTATAAGCTTTTAATTATATATCTTAAATAAGATTTATTTTATCCATTTCAGAAGGGAGTTTTGTTTGGTGCATTAATAAACGTGAAATTATTTACATGTGAGAATATCTAACCACTTCTCACTAATCATTTAACTACAAGTAAAATTCCATTCTGAACAAATATAGCATAAAGAAATACATAATTGAAAATAAAATAAAATTGGCATAGAAAAAAGAAAGAAAAAGAGAAAAAGACACGAAGGAAATCTGAAATTTGGCTTTATTTGCTTAGTTTAAAAGAGGAATGGAATAAAATAGCCTAAAATAGATTAATTTGGTCAAACATAAAATTAAATTATTTATGAGGATATCAATAAAAGCAAATAGGAGGAGGCTAAAATATGTAAAATAAGTTGGAAAACAGTTAGAATCAGTTAAAATAACAGAGAATCAGGCAAGGTTCACAATTTAAATTAAAGAAACTAAAAGATATATTTCTTCGATGAATTTAGAAGTTTAGAATATACTGAATTATTCTGGGCATGATAATAACTTTACTACCTTTAGGATTTACAAAGTTTAGTTTAAAAGTTAACTTTAGATTGATGAAGATCTGTTACCATTATAATTTTTTTGCTGTGGCAAATTGGCTTAGTTTTTGAGCACTTTCTTTAGGTGGCATCGGCTTTTGGTTCATATTTCTTCACATTCTGTAGACCATCTCTCCAGGTCTAGAAAGCAAGGAATTGCCCTTCTACCCCATCATCATCATCATTTACACTTTTACAAGATACTTAAAATTTAAAAGATAGACTATCTGAGTCCAAGGGTTTTAAAGATGGCTGCAATAAGCTTATATACTAGCTCACCTCTCTCCCCTTTCTTAGTAGTTTCCAGATCTGTTTTTTTAATTAATTTGTTGTATTCTTGGAAATTTGGGATTCCTGCTGTTATAGATTTTCTTTTACAGGTGGGTTTCCGGGGGAATTTTGAAATTTTGACTAGGTGGGTTTCCTGATTTATTCATAGTTAGTTTTAAAATTTATTTTAATCTTAAAATTTTAAGTAGATCAGAATACATGAGAAGAAATTACAATGTCTTTTTCGGAAAACAAATCTAAAGCTGTGAAAACATTTTATTATATATGTAATGCATTTATATAATTTAATGCTATATGCAGAAATATTATAATTTCAACTATTAATTTTAGAAAATATTTTAAATAAAGAAATTTTCTAATGTTTTAATCCTATAACATTATTTCTTTCCTGCATATATATAGTTTCTGGTTATACACATACATAGCATAAATAGTCAAAATAAGAGTCATAGATCATGTGACCCTATCTCTTAAGCTTGTAAGTTATAAAAACAATGAGGATTTGCTAATTCCTCTACAAGTTTTTTTATGATAATGCTTAGCCAGAGCCAGCACTTAAAATAGCCTCTGTCAAGAACCCCTCCCCCAAACCCCTGACGATGGCTTTCGTGCTTTGGCACTCTATGCGTATCTACTGATTTCTTATATATATGCATATGCTTTCTTAACTGTATGCTAAAAATATATGCACACATACATAACCAGTGTAATTAGATTTAAAATTATGATAATACACGAGGATTTGGGCATAGGTATACATAAATGATACTACTATAGTATATAGTAGGTGAAACAGAAGAATATATCAGATCTGACTGATTTATTACTATCACACAAATCTTTAGGAAAACACAATATATATATATTGTACTATTCATGGGGTTTTATTTAATGCTCACAGTTGATTTAAGCCTTCTTTAAGTGCACTAGAAAGTGCATTAATCTGTTTTATAATATATATATATTGTAATCAGATCGCAAGTCATCATATAAATATTTATATGAGGAACAGCATTTCTGTTTCATTACCCCCCACCACTTTGGGATGAAATCGCCTGGAAGCACGATTTCATTCCTATACTATACACATTATTTCTCGTACTGGTTTTAGATATGCTGATGAATGGGTAAGATGAGCTGGAAAAGTGAATACATGAACCATAGCCTCCAATGCCAGGTATTAAGCTAGACGGCTACACAAACCACCAGCACACTACCATTTCATAGATCGTCACGAGAAAATATCTCATTTTTAAGCACTACTCTTCTCCTGTACCTAGGAAGTATCATCCAACCAAGAATAGGAGCCAGAGAAAAAAATCAATTTGGCTTCCTCAGCCAACCCTGCTTAGCTCCAGTGAGTCTTAGGGGCTATCATTTGGCCTATCCATGAGACCAAGGCCTATCCATGAGACCCATATATACGCACTGCTGGACTACTCTGGAGCACAACATCCAGGTCTGGATAAGTGCCGGGTATATACTTGGAGCATCATAACACAATGCATCCAAGCAGCTCTGCCTCAATCATCCACCATCCCAACATGAAAAACACAAGTTCATGCATCACTACACCACACTCACAAACTTTTCCCATCAGCTATCTCTATTTTATCTTTGAATTATAACTGCAACCTGGTTTGGGGAGACTGAGGATCATGATCAGTTCTCCTATAGTCCTCTTTTTATATTATGAGGTGCATACACTGGATCGTCTCTTTGTTGAAAATTTATCATGTTTGGACATTACTGTGGTGTCTTGCTTCTTCACTTCTGTATTTCCTTTTGAGATCCTTGTTACTGCTTGATCCTCTAATTATACGCGGTCCGAGTATGTGACCATGAACACCATCTGTGCATTTTTCCTGTTCCTCTTCCATGGTGGTATTTCATTTTTGCATAAAAAAGTTTATTTTTAAATGGTTCTTCTGCCATAATAATTATTTTTTTAGCATTTATAAAAGTTCCTTGTTGCTTAATTTTTTCACACTTATAAATCTTGAGTTTTCAGATTCCCCTTTGGTGTCTTTCCTGTGTAAGAAACTATATTTTTAATAACTGTCTTTATATTTTTTTCTGCACTCAATTTTTGATTTGAGTTTATTAGCTTTTGTTTATAATTTTTACATATGGCTGAGGGCTAACACACTTTTCTTTCCATTTTATGGTTCCTTTCTCTATCTCCTTTACTATTTCATAGCTATATCAGACAATCTTTCTGAAACATTTTCTTCTATATTGGACAGTTCCCTTGTTATATTTTGATTATGTTCATTTTCATGTTTTTCATCTTCTGAAGATCAGAAGATTTAATTTTGCTTTATTAGATTCATTTTCATCCATTTGAAACTCTCTTACTGTATTTGATACAATTTCATTCTCAGCTTCTGTATATACTGTTTTCTTTATTTTCAATTTTAGAGGTATATTCCATAATCAGAAGTTTTCCTGAAGGTGACTGGACAATTTGCAAGATCACTCTTTGTACTCTTAATTTCTTCCTTTCTTAACAATCTCAAATTTTGCTTCATCAGTAATAGGATATTCAATTTGTGATTCTTTTTAAAATATCTTTTGGTTGGGGGATTCCAAAGTTTCCTCCTCATCCAATTTTAGACTGAATTATTTCCTTTATCAACTGGTTGAACTTTTCATTCTGATTTTCCATTGCTTCCATAAATTGTTTTCCTATCTCTTTGGTTTGCTTCTTCTTTGCTTATCTCTTTTTGGTTATCTTCTTCTCTCGTTTGATCTCTTTCTTGGCTTATCTTCTTCTCTCTGTTTATCTCTTTTGGTTATCTTCTCTCTTTGTTTGTCCTCTTTCTGGTTATCTTCCTCTCTTTGTTTGTCTTTTTTTATCTTCTTCTCTCTGTTCTGATATCTTCTTTTCTTTGCTTATCTCTTTTTTGTTATCTTCTCTCTCTGTTTATCTCTTTTTGGGTATCTTCTCTCTCTGTTTGATATCTTCTCTCTCTCTGCTATCTCTTTTTTATCTTTCTTCTCTCTGTTTGATATCTTCTTCTTTGTTTGTCTCAATTTTTACTTCTTCTCTCTGCTTTGCTATCTTCTTCTCTTTGTTTGTCTCTTTTTTTATCTTTTTCTCTCTGTTTAATATCTTCTCTTTTGTTTGTCTCTTTTTCCTCTTCTTCTTTCTGTTTAATATCTTCTTCTCTTTGTTTATCCTCTTTTCTCTATTCGTTCTTTCACCATATCTAATAGCTGCCTTAACATGGCCATCTTTTTCTGTTTCCTGAGTTTCTATTTCACCATTTTTCCTTTGTTTTTCGACTTAGTGGGCTTTCTCTCTCCATCCACACCATGATCTAACCTCCATTTTCTTTGAAATGCCTGTTTTATTCTTTATGCCATTCATTTTTGTGTTGTTTCTTTTAAATTTTTATTTTTTTGTCCTTCCTGAACAAATTACATCACTACATCATATGCACTGTTCATATCACAGAATCGTGATCCGCTTATGCCTATGAGTAGGCTAGCTAGATAAGTACTCACAGTAAGGCGGAAAATTAACCGGAGCCTATAGGTTGGTTAGCCAGGTAAAGCCTCACAGTTGGATGACAATGGCACAGGTGCCTATGGTTAGGCTAGCTGGATAAAGCCTCACAGTTGGACAGACAAATGTAACCGGAATGCCGTGATATCTTCTACTAAAACTAAATTTATTAAATAAGAATTAATTTGCAATTTCTAATGAAATTCATTTCTATCCACATGATAACACATTTTCATTTTACTTATGAAAGAGCTAGAAGCAGTTCTTTTTTTTTTTTATCAATAGTTCATTTTACAAGTTCATTTATGAAAAGATGTTTGGAAACAGTTTAATTCAACAATAGTTCATTTGGATTCATTTATGAGAAGAAGCTTGGAAATATTCTAATTCAACAATAGTTCATTTGGATTCATTTACGAGAAGAAGCTTGGAAATAGTCAAGCATTTATAATGTGTATAGTATATGGAATGAAATCGTACTTCCAGGCGATTTCATCCCAAAAATTGGTGAGGGGTAATGAAACAGAAATGCTGTTCCTCATATAAATATTCAAAAGACCCCCCCATTCAAAAGTGTCTAGCGTGATTCAGTCTAATTGGGAACGCAATAAAGCTGTGATTTGTTAAAAAAAATCATATTTTTAATTTTGTGATTGATGGATTTGAATAAAATGTTATATCGTCTTATTTTTTTTTATCTGTCTCAATAAAAAAAAAAGAAATTAATTATCCAATCATTAAAAAGAAAGAAAAAAGATACTTGAGTTAAACTGAGGCAGTATTCAAATTAGACACGTCGTGGGAAGAAAAGAACTTCTCTCTCTCTCGTCTTACACAGAGAGCTTTAACAAAACGTGAAAATGGAAAAAGAAACCTTTGCTAGAGGAATTATGATAATAATGGGGTAATTTAGCGGCTACACTCTCTCCACACTGTGCCATGACTTTCCATAAATGAAATAACCCGCCTTCTTTTTGAGGAAACTGGACTGTAAAACTGGAAGGTAATTGTTTTATAAAATATTAAAACATCTTTATCATACGTTATAAAGTGAAGTTATGAAATAACTACATAGAATTTGTTTTATAAAATATTAAAACATCTTTATCATGCGTTATAAAGTGAAGTTATGAAATAATTACGTAGAATATATTTTGTAAAATATTAAAACATGTTTATCATACATTATAAAATGAAGTTATGAAATAGTTATACGCAAATTTATTTATAAAATATTTGAACGTATTTACTATATGAATTAGAAATGCTTTAATTGCATATTACTTCTATCTGGGTAATGTAACAGAATTTATGTGTATGAATATACTCTTATATTTGACTAATTTATAAATGCTCTACAAGCCAAGCAGAGTTTACGTGTATGAATATACCTTTATATTTGACTAAATTAGAAATGCTCTAATTACTAAATGATAAATGCTCCACAAGCCAAACAGAGTTTATGTGTATGAATATACTCTTATATTTGACTAAATTATAAATGCTTCAATTACTAAATGATAAATGCTCCACAAGCCAAACAGAGTTTGTGTGTATGAAGATACTTTTATATCTGACTGAATTATAAATGCTTCGGTTACCAAATGATAAATGCTCCACAAACCAAGAATTGCTAAGTTTAAATGTTTACCAATCAATAATAATTCATAAAATAATGAAATGCTATATAAACCATAAGTGCTTGACTGCTTCTAAGGTTCTTACCTTAAATGAATTCAAAATGAATTATTGTATAAACCATAAATGCTTGACTGCTTCAAAATGAATTATTGTATAAACCATAAATGCTTGACTGCTTCAAAATGAATTATTGTATAAGCCATAAATGCTTGACTGTTTCCAAGATTCTTCTCATAAATGAATTCAAAATGAACTATTGTTGAATTGGAATATTTCCAAGCTTCTTCTCATAAAGGAATACAAAAATAAACTATTGTTGAATTAGAATGTTCCCAAGTTTCTTCTCATAAATGAATTCAAAAATGAACTATTGATGAATTAGACTGTTTCCAAACTCCTTCTCATAAATGAATTCAAAATGAACTATTGTTGAATTAGAATATTTCCAAACTTCTTCTCATAAAGGAATTCAAAAATGAACTATTGATGAATTAGACTGTTTCCAAACTCCTTCTCATAAATGAACTTGTAAATAAACTATTGATAAAAAAAAACTACTTCTAACTCTTTCATAAGTAAAATGAAAATGAGTTATCATGTGGATAGAAATGAACTTTGTTAGAAATTGTAAATTAATTGTTATTTAATAAATTTTTTTTTTTGTTGTTACTAAAAATTAAATTGGTTATCCAGTTGTCCAATTCTGTTTTGTTTTATTGCATCACTCATCAGTTATAGCACTTGTTCATGAGAATCTCTTGCTTTCTGAGCTACGTCTGGCATAACTTGACCTAGGCCAGTCAGTCAGGTTGTAGTGAGACGGAACTCTAATGGCGCTTTTTGGGAAACCAAACATAGAAATATTTAGATGTTTCCAGTCTCTATGGTACTACATCCTCTGATGAGCAGAAAATATCATTGTAGGAGGCATTAACATCTGCATTAGGAATGTCAATTGATAGTTCCTTCCTACAGCATGCTCATCAGAAAATTGTTACAACTGACGTAATAAAATGGTTGTATGGCGGTCCGGTTACAATATATATATATACAGATCATTTACTAGTCTGGGCATCTCAAGAACATAGCTATATTTTCTGCCAATGGAATCAATTTTTTATTTATTTGAAAATGGACATCAGGGTTATTAACCCACTAAATTGTATTGCATCGCATCATATATTTGTAACTAATTATAAAAAGAAGATCGGGATTTAAGTTTTTGGTCAATTAACATTATATTAATTTTCTTTCTGGGGCTTAACTAAACAAGTATATTGGCAAAGGTAACATTAATTAAATCTTACTAACAAAATAAACAACTAAAATTAAGAATGTACAAATGAAAGAATTATATTAATGGTAAATATTTTACTATAACAAATTAAAATATTTAAATGATAAATTATTAAATAAAATTGGAAAGAACACCATGCTAATCCAGGTAATAATATACATCAATTAATAAATTCCAAATAGTTCATATTAGAATAATAATAACAGTTAATCAGAGATTAGAAAAGCAAATATCTCTACTGGTGTTATAGACTTATATTTAACATTAGTTTGCAAACATTTTTAGTCACAAATCAGGTATGAATAATCTTAGCTTACCAGTAAGTTTTTATAGATTCTTGCAGTATACATGATTCCTTGGGATCCTGAAATCATTGAAAGTTAACTGATTTCTTTTATTGACATTTCCATGGCCCTGGTCTGTTTTAAGTCTGTACTCAGAACTTCTTCATTATGAAAGAGGATTCTGCAACACTTTGTTCCCATTTCTGCATGAATACTTCTTTACCAGTTGAGTAGTATTCCTGGGCAGATACATTTCACTCCCCAGGACTCTCATAAAAATCCCCAACCCCAATAATGAGACAACCAGAAGACCTAGATCAAAGTTGTATTACTCTTTTTATACCTCAATCCAGTTTTGAAGCTTCTGCACATATTATCTTTTGTTTTTGTTCTCACAGTAAAAGTTACCCTATGCATTCTTTATTAGTTTTCAGCTACAAAGTCTCTTTTTTTTACAAAATATTTCCATCATCTTTAATTAGCATAGTCTTTTACATGAGGAATTTCGGTACTTGTGTATAATTCAACCGATGACGTATTACCCTGAAGGCATATCAGTCTAATCTTGCGATTTTTAAGATAAAGTCTCCAAGTGATCTGCGGACACATGTAATCGCTAAAATGTGTCCATAGATCACGTGAACATGGTACGTTAAAAATCGCAAGATTAGACTGATATGCCTTCAGGGTAATACGTCATCGGTTGAATTATCCAGGTCACATGCTAAAAAATATTCAAAAATGAAAAATATCTGATGCAAGTCAGGCAAATACTAAAAAAAAAATGTACATGCATGCATCAAAATATTATTCTCAATTTTAAAATACAGCAGCGCGTAGTGCTGGAATTGGCGGGGGGGGCCTCCGGATGTATATCAGACATTGTATTACTCTCATAGCTGTATGATATAATTCAGAAATTAAAAATAAAATTAAAATGTAATTCAATGTAAGTTTGAGAATTGTAGAAATATTAACAAATATTTTTTTGTAAATAAGTTTGAGAATTGTAGAAATATTAACAAAAACTTTTTGTAAATTTTAAATAAACAAATAAAACACTTTACCCGAATTAGTGCGTCCTTGTTATCACATGCATTTGGTAATGGGTAATGTATATTCCAAATTTGTTTTAAAAAATTATTGAAAATTATTTGCACACTAAACGTAATTCAATGTAAGTTTGAGAATTGTAGAAATATTAACAAATATTTTTTGTAAATAAGTTTGAGAATTGTAGAAATATTAACAAAAACTTTTTGTAAATTTTAAATAAACACCTAAATAAAAAAAACGCGATCTAATGCAAATCTGGTATTAATGGCGTCCAGAAAATGCCACACTTTTACATGCATTTGGTAATTTTTAAAACGTACTGCATATTGCAAAATTGATTTAAAAAATTATTTCAAATTATTTACACATTAAAAATGTAATGTAGAAATATTAACAAAAAGTTTTTGTAAATTTAAAATAAATAAAACACTTTACCTGAATTAATGCAAATCTGGCATTAATGGTGTCCTTGTTATCACATGCATTTGGTATTGTATATTCCAAATTTGTTTTAAAAAATTATTGAAAATTATTTACACATTAAACGTAATTCAATGTAAGTTTCAGAATTGTAGAAATATTAACTAAAAATTTTTGTAAATTTAAAATAAACGGATAAATAAAAAACACTTTACCGGAGAATAAATTATTTACACATTAAACATAATTCAATGTAAGTTTGAGAATTGTAGAAATATTAACAAAAAAATTTTGTAAATTTAAAATAAACAGATAAATAAAACACTTTACCTGAATTAACAGCTCAAAAAAGTAACTGTGGTGCCGTGGATAGCAAAATTGCAATAGACAGAAAAATCAAAAAATTTCCCAAACCTCTCTACGAATTTTAAATCTCGCGGGTGAAAAAAAAAAATTGACTCTCTGATGGATTAATCACACCAGTCACTTGGTTACCATGACAATGTTGTCATGCAAAAAATGTCGATGTCTACTGGAAGGGAAATCGGTAAGTCAAAAACGTCATCGGTTGAATTATACACAAGTACTGGAATTTCTTTCTTTTTGTGTATCTGGATTAATAATCTGCATGTCTTTTTTATCTCCAATTTTAACTTTAATTAAATTAAATAGATAAATAATGTGAAACAAAAATAACTTTCATTGCAGGTTATCTAAAAATAGATCATACTAACTAAAAAGAGAAAATTAAATTGTGTCTTTTAAAGGATTTTAAATTTTACTTGTTTTAAAGCTTTTTAATAAAAAAATTACCAAATGCCAATGCATTCATGAACCATATGTGTTTTAATATGGTTCAATATATATATGACAACAGTGAGAAATATTGTTTACTATCTTTATTGGTATGTTTAGGTGGTGATTGGTTTCTAAGGTTACATATTATCCCATTTAGCTTTAAGCATTATTTCACTTATTATTTAAATAATACATGAGCAATTTAAAAGTATTGCAATTTGTAATGTTATAATTGACTATTTATTAGTCTTCATTACATGGACATGTTTATTTCATGTTTAAAGAGGTTTATTTAAACTTCATTGTATCAATATTTCATTCTCTGTGGTCAAGTTGCAATCTTTAAGTTTCCATATATATTCATTGGACCATTAGTAAGAGTGGATTTCCCCTCATAAGTGGATTTCCACTCTTTTGCTATTAAAAGGTGAGAGGTTGCCTTGACAACAGTGAGAAATATTGATTACTATCTTTATTGGCATGTTTAGGTGGTGACTAGTTTCTAAGGTTATATATATGTAATAAATTAAGTTTGATGTCTGTATTCATTCCACAATATATGTAATATACAAATCAATATATATATCAAACTATATTAAAATTTACACATTATATTATTTTTATTTTTGAACGCCACCTAGTGGCCCTAGGAATTATATTATTTTTAGAAGTACTTTTGACTAAACATTCTGTAGTCTTTATCCAACTATATAACATTGAATAATCAAAACGAGACAACCTTCAACAATACCCATAGTTCAATTCAGATTTTCCATAATTCTGTTATCTTAACATTTAATGACTGGTGATATATTAACATTTGACGATTTCTTGAAATCAACATAGCCTCTTTTATTTTATGTTTATTATGACAACGTTCAATTTGAATATTTTTCATATTTTTATAATCAAATTTAGATCCATATTGACAAGATTTATTATGATCAAATATAGCAGATGATGAAGGTTTATTTACATCTATTCCAGATTATTTCTCTTTTTGAATTCTATTATATAAAAGCATATACTCTTTTATTCATCCACATATCTATATGTGGGTGTGTCTTATAGTACATCGGTGAATCTAAGTGTACATTTGAGAAGAGAATAAAAGAGCATACGCTTTTATATAATAGAATTCAAAAAAAGAAACAATCTGTAATAGATGTAAATAAACCTTCATCATCTGTTATATTTGATCATAAATCTTGCCAATATGGATTTAAATTTGATTATAAAAATATGAAAATTATTCAAATTGAACATTGTCATAATAAACATAAAATAAAAGAGGCTATGTTGATTTCAAAAAATCGTCAAATATTAATGTATCGCCAGTCATCAAATGTTAAGATAACAGAATTATGGAAAATCTGAATTGAACTATGGGTATTGTTAAGGGTTGTCTTGTTTTGATTATTCAATGTTATATAGTTGATAAAGAATACAAAATGTTTAGTTGAAAGTACTTCTAAAAATAATATAATTTATGTAAATTTTACAGTATTTTGATAATAATAAAAAGTCAGATGTCACATGACTTATATATAGCTTGCACTTACAAATATGTGTATATATATATATATATATATATTGATTTGTTTGTATATTACACACACACACATATATATATATATATATTTGTTTGTAAATAGATTACCAATATTATCTAATATTCTATACAATATATATGGTGGTACAAAACACTATTAGAGATGCAAAATTACCAAGATTACACATATTATGGTAACCAGTATAAATGCATCACTAGGCATATAACCTAGCACTAGATTGAGAAGATTATTTTATGATCATAATGTTTATTTATATATGTAACACAGTCACATAATCTTTTGTAGCGTAATCTTGCATGGACTCTAATAATTATAATATATTTTCTCTCCAGAGGACCCAATTGCCATTAATACTATATTTAAATTAATAAAAAAGATACACAGGTATGGCTTCAATAATCTATACCCTTTTTTACTATTGCCTTCTTTTCCAATTCTTTGTTCCTGCTTTCTGAAGTGGCTTGATCAATTTCAAAAGCAAAATACCTGTATAAATTAACTCAATCTCTTACCAATTTTATAACAATACTATTATTTAACATTTTCATAATCTTCCCTGAGGAAATACGCCATCATTACCCTGTGACTAACAACAGCCCAACATTATTGTAGAAAACCTGTCCAAATAGGAGTGAACATCTAGGTGATTTAATAACAGAGTGGTCTGTGTAGCACTTCACTCAAACCTTCTACCTTCAGTAATGTTAAATAATTTATACTCATCGTTAAATGATAGCATAATTGTTCTGTGTTTGCTTACAACCATCAATTTTACTTTAACATACACTTTTTCAGTATAAGTGTCTTGTGACCGAAATTTTAATTGATTTTACCCCCATTGTCTTTCCATGATTGAGCAGTTCACATTTGGGAAACTAACCTCTACAAATGTATGAATACAACAAAGATGAAAATAAAAATAAAATAAAAAAATGAAAACAATATCCCCCTCAATTTCTAATCATATCAAAACAAATGATGAATACCATACTCTATTGTTGAAACATTTAATATACATCAACACAATTGATTGAGTCTAGATTAATATAGCACAATTGAGAAACAGTTTATAATTACCCCTGGTTGATCAGCAGTTAAATTTTTACTATGAAACTAAAGTTCATGGGTGATATTAGTTCATAGCTACTGCTGTGAATCTTTTGTTCTCTGGCTCATGAACACATCCTTGACTAGTTGGCTGGCTTCATATTTCTGTACATGGAATTCACTTGGGAGATTCCAGGTGCGGTTGGGAGATCGTTATTCCTAGGAGGGAAGTCCTTGATGCTCGCTAGCTGGAGAACATTTTTATAAGGATGTGTAGTAATAATTTCAATGAAAAAAATTTTTTAATCAATAATCCAACAAAAGAAAACGCAATTTATACGTTTTTCTCTTCTCTCTGCACTTTTTAATTAATTTATTTGTGAACAGAATTCACACCTTTTTTGGTTATTTTTAGCCAAATTTTGTCACTTAAATTTCTGTCCTTTTCTTTCTTGGAATTTTTAATATAAGAAATAGTTCTTGATTAATTAGCACAATATACAACTGATAGACCCTAACAATATTTTTAATTACAAATCCTTTTTTTAGCTTGGGTTTCAACAATAGAGTTTATTATGACCCTCTCTAATCCCTCCCCCTCCCCACTCCAACTGACCTTTTCCCAAGAAACAAAGTTTTTGTTTTGGGTGAGGGAATTTAATGTTTAGTATCGTCAGATTTATATAACATACAACTTGAAACAATTATGTTATTTTTTTGTTGGTCTTTTTATGTTTTTTTTGCTTTCCATTCCATTATATAAATTTCATATTAATCTTATAACTTGAATTTGATATCATACTAAATTTGATTTTTTAAAAATAAATAATTTAATTAAGTTATCTTTATTTTCAATTATTTATGTACGTATTTTAAGTTCAATGTAATTTCATATTACATGCTGTAATATATATTGTTTATAATGTTTACAATCATAAAATTATGCAAGCATTAAGTAAAATTCTTAAATTTTTTTATAACTAATGTATTATCTTACCTGGACATTGCTATATCAGCCTTTTGTAATGAGATCTGGGAGGCCCTCAATGCTGCATTTACCGCTGAATCTATTCGCTCTCTTAGTTTGGAGGCACGACCAGGAAATAAGTGTTTTTTCTTTCCTGATGTTATTAATACATTATTTTTATATTTGCCTTCTTCTTTTGTACCATCCTTTAATGTTGTAACTCCATAGCCATATTTTTTATTGTTATACCATTCTCCTTCATATTTTAAACCATCAGAACGTTCACTTATACCAAATCCTGAGCGTTTATCATTTTTCCATTCGCCCATATAAGTTTCAGTTACAGTAGCATCAATAATATCATCCTGACTTACAAAACTCAAATTGCTATCTGTATGCATGGAAGTATTTGTAAGTGCTGATTGGCTAGAATCTGTACTTGCGCAGCTGGCAGTACTAGCTGTACTACGAATGGATCCTGTTCCACTTGTAGTAGTGCCACGTTTATCAATATCTCCTGTGCTCCTTTGTTTTTTAATTCGTAAACCCTGCATAATAGATTTCTTTAAATTAGAGCTTCTTTCCACCAAAGATCGTCTCCGAGGAGGAGGTTCATCACTTTTAGCTTTGAGAACAAAACCTCCTCGGCAATCATCTATTTTACGATCTCTTTCACTCTCTGGCTCTCCTTGGTCACTACGTAAAGATGTGAGTGAGGCACGGGTGTTTTTCGGACGGTAATGTGATGCAAGACCAAATGGTGCACTAACCCGTACACCATAGCCATGGCGCAATCCACGCAACCACTGGCCTTGATATGTACCTAAAATTAAACAAAAATATTTTTATTAATAGTGTAATAGAGATAAATAGTTCATAAAAATCATAATAATTAATTGATTACAAATTTGGCTAATATTATATTGATGAATAGAAAAAAAAATTAAATAAGCCACTGCAGAGTAAGGATTTCTCCAGCAGCTTTCCAACAATAAACTTAAATGAACATTATATATGCATTTAATTTAAATTGTATAAAAATTCAATTACAATTACATACAAATGCAATGTTTAATAAAAGGGGCAGTATATTGTTAGTAAACTCTCACTCTTTTATTTCATTTCATAAATTATATATGTATACATCCAAAAGAAATACCCTTGAGAATATTTATGTATAGGTTTCTAACGTCAGAATGAAATAATATCAATAAATGTAAATAATACAAAAACAAAAATATGCATATGGCAAAAATATATTGCATAAAAACAATAATTAATAATATTGAGATAAAAAATAATCAATAGTTCATAACATTTTCTCTTCTGCTATATTGATTTCTATATTTTTACATATATCATTTTCAACTTTTTTATACACTTTTTTTTAATCAAACTTTATTTTTACAGCTTTAACTATCCTGTAATCTTCACCAGAGCTATAATACCCAAATATATAATCATACAATTAATACAGATATTTGTACATATATTTATATACATAATCAAACATACATATTAAGCCTACTGTTATATAATAATTATATCATTTTATTCCATTTTATTTATTTTATTGTTAACTAACTTTAATTTTTACACATAAAATAAATGAAATGGAATAAAATTATGCAATTATTATATAATAGTAGGATTAAGATGTATGTTGATTATATATATATATATATAATGTATTAATTATATGATTATATATTTGAATATGGTAGCTCTGATGATGACTGCAGAATAGTCAAAACTGTAAGAATAAAGTTTGATTAAAAAAATAGTATTGTTGAAGTGCATAAGAAAATTGAAAATGATATGATTTGTCTATATGATACCATTTAGAACTTTCTTTAACACTTTAACGATACTGTTTTTTATATCAAAACTTTATTCTAACAGTTTCAACTGTTTTGCAGTCATCATCAGAGCTACAATATCCAAATATATAATTATACAATTAATACCTTTTGTACACATATTCATATATATAATTAAATACACAAATAAAATATACATTTTAACTTAACCATTATAAATAATCATTTTCCTTTTTATTACTTTACTCTTAATTCCTTCTATCCACATTTATTTTATATTACTTTATTTTACTTTTAAAAATTATTTATTATAATTTTAGTTCTAAAAAACTTTAACTTTTTATTCTACTATTTAATACATATTTTTGTCTTTTTACTTATATTTTTAATCCACTTCTAATCTTTTTTTATTCTCGTTTGAATGCATATCCATCACACTTGGTGGCATTGTTTTTCCAACAAAATGTCTTCATATACCGGTTACTGGGCCACTACATTTGATTTACATATTATAACAAAGAAATAGATACACAAAGAAAACTGTTTTTTTTTTAAACATTTTTGTTATTAATATCAAAAATAAAAATTCCTTTCTTTTAATATTTTTTTTGTTAAATAATTAATGTTTTTCAAAAACAATAATAAATAAATATTCGTTCACTTTAGTTTCTGATCAAAAAATGCAATTTCTAAAACAAAAATAAAAAATTGAACTGCAATTCTCAAGTAATGTTATTTTTTACTACATAAACATTAATTAAAACATAACAAATCAATGTAATTGAACGATTCCTAATTTTGTGAATGCTGTAGCCTCATCTCTTCTAGTAATAAAAATTCCTTTTTGCTTATTTTTTTTTCATATGTCATAGTATCGGCCAGGAGGTGAACCCACAACAACCAACTGCTTGCTTGCAAGGCAGCTGTGCTGACCTCTCGACTAACAATGCTTGAATTTCTTGCTTATTTTTTAAAATAATTAAAAGGTTTTTCAAAAACTATAATAATAAATCAATATACATTCATTTTACATTCTGATGAAAAATGCAATTTCAACCTCTCTCCCCCAAAGAAATATTGATTGCAATTCTCAACTGATGTTACTTTTAATTCATAAAAATTAAAACATAAAACAAAGAAATAAAATGAACCATTCCTAATTCTTGTGAAAGCTGTAGTCTCATCTCTTCTACAATGATAGGGTTAGGGTTAGGTCTAAACCAATTCAACTCTTACCACAGTGGCAAAAACCATTTTTTTACAGTAATGGAAAAATCTTGCAAGCTACAATATTTCAGCTGTATCTCTGAAAAAACCCCAAATTTCATGTCTCACACACGTGAACAAGTTAGTAGACAGGTTTGTTACAGTGGAGAAATTTTTAGGACCTTACACTACTTCCTTTACTGGTCAAAAATAAAAACCTTAACACATCTTAGATAAATAGTATTCATTCAAAAAATTCAAACCCTATCATGAAAAAGTAAGATCATGTTAAGAGGCAGAATTTATATAGATGGTAAACAACACCTATCAAATGATAGAGCTGTCTAAGTGTCAATTGCATGAGTAAATGATTGCAAAACATGCTAGCAGGTTGGCATTAGCCAAAACATTCAATTCCTGATAGCAATTGAGAAGTTGTGCCTGAAAAACGGCATTTTAAACTACTTTTGGCTAACATCAGTGCCATCAGGCATGATGCATGTGCTTACGAAAAGAGCACCAAACATTTTATAACTATTAACTTTTCCACATTACAAATTACTTTTTTACATTAAAAAATTTTCACTTCTTTATAATTCTAATTCCAAAATCCAACTGACAAAATTTTCAAAATTTTCATACTTGTTTAACATCTCCCTCTATCGTCATTTTCTTCAACTTTATTCTTTTTCTCTTTTCCATATTCAAACTATTATTAATAATAATTATTTATAAAATTATTGTCCTAACCCTAAAATCCCTATTATGATTTGGTTTTATAATTTTAATCAATATTGTCTCTTTAATTTTCCTATCCCTTCTATTATTTGTATAATTAATCATTTTTATACTACCTTTCTCGAACATATGACCTGTTTCTAATGAATGCAAATAAATAGGTGATCTCTTATCATATTTATGTTGAATTAAACTAGTATAAACTCAATTCTTTGTTTCACTTATATAATTGTTTTTTAGTAATAGTTTTAACAAGGCTGTAAACCTTAGCAATGAGCGTCTGAAAAAATCGTCACTAGGGACCTCTGTAGGTCTTTAAAACACATTCTCTCTTTTCTTCATAGCGTAAGCATGTGTTTTAAAGACCTACAGAGGTCCCTAGTGACGATTTTTTCAGACGCTCATTGCTAAGGTTTACAGCCTTGTTAAAACTATTACTGAAATAATAGTGAGCGTTTAATAAAATTTATAATTATAATTGTTTTTTATATTTTTACTTTTACATGACTTGCATTTAATTTTATATACTCCATTTATACATTTTTCTATTCACATATTTATTACCTAATATATTAAATACATTCTTCCTTCTTTTATTTACTGTCTTAAATTTTATTACAGTATTAAACTTTTTATTAATTTGAATAATTATTTATTCATACTTTTTACAATACTATTATTATAAGTTTTAATATCGATATATTTATTCTTATCTATTTTATTTTTTCTACATACTATCCAATTATTTCTATTAAATTTTTCCTCTGATTTTCTTATACTTTCTTCTATAATTTTTTCTGGATATTCATTATCTCTAAACACTTTTATTATCAATTTTACCTGTTTACTATAATCTTCTTCATTTGAGCAATAATTCCAAGCTTTATAATTCTTGAATTTATACTACTTATTTTATATTTAATATCTATATTCAAATTCCAACTACTTATATTACTATCTACATTAGTTTTTAATAGATAGATAATATGTATTAAATAATAGAATAAAAAGTTAAAGTTTTTTAGAATTAAAATTATAATAAACAATATTTAAAAGTAAAATAAAGTAATATAAAATAAATGTGGATAAAAATAATTAAAACTAAAGTAATAAAAAGGGAAATGATTATTTATAATAGTTAGGTGAAAATGTATATGCATGTGTGTATAAAACATATTAATTGTATAATTATATATTTGGTTGTAAATGGTATGATATATAAAAGTAGAAAACAATACATAAAAAAAAGAGGAAGAAGAAAATTATATGATTTGTTTATAACATTACATGCTATAAAAAAATTATTGGTTTAAATATTACTCACAGTATGTTATCAAAACAAAATGCGTACCAAAAATAATGGAATGTTTTTATTTAAATATAATTATCAATATACTAAATATTTGAAAACCAGGCACTCTTCACAAACCTGGAGTTTAATTATAAATATAGGGAATTTGAACTCAGACTTTCAAGCACCCATCAATTATCCACACTTCTTATACAACTAATATACTCGACCACACACATGTAGAAAAGATAAATAATCACCAATATATGTATTTCATGTGAAACCAGCATTCATCAGTTGGTACAGATTATCATCTCCCACACATATATATAATCAGTGCTCAGTTTATATTAAGATAGCAAATCCTCACACTTTAATGGACAAGCTTCAATCTACTCCAACCTCCAACTTTTCAGCCATCCATATCATTGAAAATCTGATGATAGAAAGCCCAAAGCCCATGTTGATGCCAACATTATTGCCATGCCTATGTTGACTTGAAGTCATTCTGACCCTTCATTTATAGGACCTTATCCATTTAAATACATAAAAGAGGAATGGGATCAGAGTGATTTCAGGTCAACATGGGTATGTCAATAATGTTGACATCAGCATGGGATTTGGTCTTTCTGTCATCAGATTTTCAATGATATGGATGGCTAAAAAGTTGGAGATTGAGGTAGATTGAAGCCTGTCCATTAAAGTGTGAGGATTTGCTATCTTAATATAAACTGACCACTGATTATATATATATATATATATATATATATATAATCAGTAAATATATATATATATATATTTGTGTGTGTGGAAGATGATAATCTGGACCAACTGATGAATGCTGGTTTAGCATGAAATATGTATATTGCTGATTATTTATCTTTTCTGCATGTGTGTGGTCATGTATATCAGTTGTATAAGATAGTGTGGATACTTGGTGGGTGCTTGAAAGTCTGAGTTCAAATTCCCTATATTTATCAATATACTGTAAATTTCAAAATAGGAAAAACTCTCCTTATAGTAGTGCCACTCAATACAAGTCAGAGCAATCAATGAATGAGAGATGTGTGCATAAAAGCCCTATCTAGTGCCTACTCAACCAATATCCCCAGACTAGTTTCTAGCATGTAGCTTTTGTTAGTGAGGAGCCTTGGATCTGAGAGCACTGTACATTTATTTTATATTACTTTATTTTACTTTTCAAATTATAATTTTAATTCTAAAAAACTTTAACTTTTTATTCTACTATTTAATATATATTATTGTCTTTTCTTTATAAATATGGCTATAATGGTGAATTAGTATTTAAATATTTTATATATGAAGTTTTAAGAATAACAATTGTTTCTATCTTGTTATTTCGAATATTATTGTAGTAAGTTAATCTTATATTCAACAGGTATTTCACTCATTGCTTAATCTTATAGCCTTCAGTGTTAGGTTATTGTGTTGCTAAATATTGAGATCAAGGATGGCTTGAACTAGTTTGGCAATATCTCAGATTGTTGGTCATACTGCATTTGTTGATTTTGATATATGAATTTAAATATTGGTAGCTATTATAATAACATAATTATTTTTTTAATAAATTACTTTGTTTGATAATAAATTATTTTGTTTCTTTTGTTATAGACTATTATTTGAAATATAAAATATTGATATGCCAAATTAATAGGTGTCCAAATTTAAATCCTGCTGGATAAATTTATCTTTTTATTTCAATATTTATTGTTAGTGGGACGAATTTTATTTTATAATTTATAGTTCCCAATATTTTTGAGTAATTGTGACTTCTTTTTTTTCTTTGGTATTTTTTATATTTAACAATATTAAATTTCAATTTATATAAGAAAGATCTACAATTCAATGTCAGTGCTTTAAAAGTGGATTTGGGATTATAAATGTTGCAATATGAAAACATAACAAATGTCAAAGTGATCGATAGACATCCTTTAGTAAAATGGATTCATGTGCGAAGTATACATTTAGAATCAGATTACCAAATGTGTTTAATAAATTTTTTATCAAGTCATCATATTGTCATTAAAAATTAAACCTCTGAAATGAATTACTTTGTGCTTATAAATTAATATCTAATGTTTTATTAAAGTATTGCCAGTGAATTTTAAAATGTTGGAATATTCTGCAAAGAGAAAATATTTTCACAGGATACTTTTCAATTGTTCATAATAGTTGGATTATGAACCAATGGATTACTTTAAATAAACTTTGTTATAATAATCTAATTATTTAGTTATAGTTATTATTAGGGTAAAAAACAAATAATAAATTTCTCAAGATGATGCTGATATGCAAAGGTATAGGTATGAACTTTATATATTTCATTAATAATATTGAGTATGATGTAATATATGTGATTTCCATTTTATATTGGATCAATTTGTAGTTAATTAAACTAATTTTTAAACTTATGTAAATCTGTTTACATTTAATTTATCATATGTTTTGCTAGTCCTTATATCCAGTCTCAGATCCATAAGAAACTAATCATCTTTAAGTAGAGAATTAAATCATTAAGGAATATTTATGCCTATAGCACCTATGATATTTGTATTAGTTTTGAAATTCTATACTATATAATAAGGCATTCTGATGATATAAATTAAATAAATTGTATTTGTTAATAGAAGTATACTCCTAACTAATTATAAAAATGGTAAATAATATAAGCAACACAGCAAACCAATCTAAAAAAAGGATATGAATATATAATAAATAAAGCTATGTATTTTGTATACCATTTGGAAGTGCTAAGTAAATAATTTTATTTACTCTAAAAAAGTGAAAAGTTAGCCAGATTTTATAGAATGAGATTGATAATCTATTGATTATTGTTACCAAAATAATTAAGGACTATATAAAACATTATTATCCTCCTGTATGTAAAATTAGGTTTTGTTTCTAATATCATTCAACCCTCTCCAAAAGAATGGTAATAGCTCTGCAAACTTTAGAATTATACACACAGTCATAACTCAAGCTTAGTTTATTTATGGAGAGCAACATTAATATTTATTGATTATTGTTAAAGAATTTTATTATTAAATTATATTTATTATTGTTCGCTTATAATTTCTATTATTTTGTTTATATTCTTGTTATTTTACAATAAAGCAAGTGTTATATTTAATACATCTGTTTGTCATTATTGAAATCCTCGTCTTTGCATATTTATGAAAGAAAAGGTCATCCATCTATGCTATTAAATTACATATTTAATTATTTATATTTTAAACACCATTTCTTATAGCCATTGCTAATCTGAAAATATAAATTAGTAGAGTAAAGTCATACACAATAAGTGATGCAGAATAAAATTCTCTTTTGCATTCATCAGATCTAGAATAACTTAATAAACTTTACATCTATATATTTTATTAATTTATTAAAATGATTAAGATTAATATATTTAAATTAGAAATGACAAAGAAATAATTTTTTTGCCTTATTTAAAATAGATATTAATTTATATTAAAATAGTTCTTCACATAGGTGTGTTTAAGAATAAAGATTTTTATGAGACATCTACAAGAATACTTTAAAAAAATTATTTGTCTTGATTATTATTAAATTCTTTAATATTATTAACATTTATATTATGTGGAAATAAAACATGTATTTATTCTAATTTACTGTTGAAAGTGCGACCAATCTTCTCCACGTGAAAACATTTTAAATCTCGAGTGATCATCTTTTACTCCTACCTGATTACATCTTAGAACTTTAGGATACAATATATAATTATGAGGTTAAATTGTAATATGCTATATGCTTACTTAAAGAAGCATAGGTTCCTGATGTATCTACAGTGTGGGAGGTTAGTATGACTTCTGGGCTGATTGATAGTTGTGATTGGATTAAGCTAAAGATTGCACTGATAAAATCAATAACTAATTACTTTCATAACAGTAATGAAGAAGTGATTGTGAAAATTTTTATTACATCTTGAATAAACTTTAAGTAACATTAGATAAAACGTATTTTATAGTTTATCTTATTTCTCTAACTAATGAATTCTATTCAGTTATATATTTTGTTTATATAATTTATGTTATAATCAAAATTTGAAACTCATTAAGTCTTTTTTATTGTTTATGCAGATAAATATTAAAGTTAGTAATTAATTATTTGTTTCACATATCATTTAATGTTTGTAGAGGATTATACTTTTTCCCATCAAATATGAAGACACATATTTCAAAACACAAGCACATAATACAGCATGTACTCTCAAGCTAATGCACATATACTTTGTGGATTTTAAACTATAAATGAATATTGTTACTTCCAAATACAAGATAATTGTGAAAAGATAGAGTGAATCCATCTATCTTTTTGACCCAAACATGTATGTATGGGCAAATCTTAGGAAATGAGAGCATGAAGATGTCAAGCGATCACTTTAAATTACTTTTACTATGCTTGAATGAATGATGCTTGCAAAATTTCCTAGAATTTATGATACATCATTATTTATCTTGTGTTTGGAAGTGACAGCATTCATTTATAGTTTAAAATTCACAAAGTGAATGTGCATTAGCTTTATGGCTGATTATTAATATTACAGTTTATAAACATAGTGCTATATAAAATAAATATTTTATTTACATATACTCGCAAGTAAGTTTAAATTATTTGAAAATTTTAGAATACATAAATATTGAAGGGAGATATATATATATAAGCTTCATGTATATATTTTTAAAATTTTGACAGGAATTTATAAATTAAAGGTTTACAATATTTTTACTAAACAGAAGTTATATATAGATGGAAACAATGAATTAAATTAATCATAGAATTAAAATTTGTTGGAGTGCTTTTGGTAGAAATAACTTCAGACTAACAAGAAATATACCTATGGGTGTGAAAAGAAAGGTTTTTAATAAATGTGTTTTAACAGTTCTTACTTATGAATCTGAGACATGAAGACTTAACAGAAGAGCAATACAGATACTTCAGACCATTCAAAGAAGAATGAGGAGATGCATGTTGGGAGTAACAATAATGAATCAAAAATGCAATATATGGGTAAGAGAACAAACAGGTGTAACTGACCTCATAGAAAAAATTAAAAGACTGAAGTGAAGTTGGGCTGGACATATTTCTAGAAGAAATGATAATAGATGGACAATTGAAATCTTAAACTGGATTCCAAGAGATTGTAAAAGACCCAGAAAGACAACATGTGAGATGGATGAAATAAGAAAGTGTGCAGTGGTGATGTGGAGAAGAGAAACTAAAGATCAGAGAAGATGGATTGAACTTGAAGAGATCTTCATCCTGCAGTAGATTAATAATGGTTGATAATGATGGTGATGATTTAAGTATGTGCACAAAAAATGTATATGGCATTATTAATTCTAAATTTCTTTTAAAGTATTTTAAAACAAAATATTTTATTAATTAACAATTGTAAAGATATTTTATAATTAGGTTAATGAAAATGACATTATTGTATATAATATAATTACATTTTAGATAAACATATCAGCTAATTAGAAGATAAAAATCTTATGTGTTTAGTCAAAATATTGACTGTTAATTTGGTATAATCTTGTTTTAAAACTAAAGTTTTATAAATACTGTAATTGGATAAATAAGCCATGAACTGTAATAAAGTTTAAGAATTATCGACCATCAATGGGATATATGAAAATAAACCATGATGGAAGCTGATTTTTCTGATGACAGTATAGTGAACTATAAATAGGGATTATGATTGTGCTTTGATTATTTGTTTTGATCCATTCAAAAATATCATTGAAGAGTAGAGAAGCCATCATCTGCTTCACCCTGACCAAGCAGTCAAGTGCAAACCAAAAGTCCATCACGAGTTGCTGAGAAGAAGCCGCTAAATAATATAAAACCACCTCAAGAATCATTGTATCCAGTGTATATGAAAACTTTATACTGCCTAACTTCAAAAGTGTCTATTTCTTTGGGGAGAAATTAGCCACCACTCAATGAGAGAACCACTATTGGATGCTGCACATTAAACATGAAAATAAATTTGTACTAATAAAGATCATTGCAGTCATCAAGAACAATGTAATAGAAACTTTACAGGAGACCACAAGACATAGCTAAGTTTGTACAAACTAATTCTGCAAAAGTCTACCATTACCTGAATTCAGAACTTGAACCATTAGTGATGAAAAGCATAATGTGTATGAACTTTGATTATATATATTGTTATGGCTATGTGTTACTAATATGAAATATTTATTTCCTATATTTAATTTATGCTGAAAATTTTATATAACTTATGACTGCTTTCCATAAAAATAGATTTGTTTATAAATTAGAAGGGCAAAATGGATTGTTATTTTTATTAGTCATGCCACAGTTCAGTCAGTGTAAATCTAAAAATATTTTTTTTATAAAACAACCAGCTTATTATTGCAGATCCTTGTCATTCTCTTAAAAGCTTATTTAATGTTTTAAAACCAGATTTAAGAATGATCATTTCCCCTAGTCTTAAGTATATAAATTGTAAAAAATAGTAATTTAATCATTATCATGAATAATGCAGATTGATGACGTCTGGATAGTGTAAAAGGAGCTGCACATAGATATTAAATAAATTAAATAAGATTGTCTTTTTAATAGTTAATTCTGTATTCATAAATGAGTGTAAAGTAGATGATGATTCCTCCTTTTTACATTTAGTATTTCATTAATTACCCATAATTGTACACCTCTGTCACTAATGCCAGGTAGATGCACAATTTTTACCTGCGCATTTGATGATATTTATTTGATTAGTAATATAACAAATATTGCACCAAAGACTCATTACACACTTCAAAAGATGGAGTCTGAAACCCAAATTCCTTGACTTCATCATTAAAATAAATCTTAATGCGCTACCCACGAATTGGTTTCTTTATAACCGAAGAGGTTTTACCAGCATTGAACCTATATGTGGTCTGTGTGCTCGTGAAGATGAAACCATAGACCATATTATACACCGGTGCCCAAGACTTAAAACTCTAAAAGATATAATTATAATCAATTCCAACATAAGACCTGATATGATTTTCTCACTCGAAAATGCCATTCATAATGGGTTTTTTTCAATAATAAGGCTTTCTACCTTTGTCCTTTATTCCATATGGATAGTGAGATGCAAAAGTCTCATGGAATTACCCCCGCTACAAATCATACCATTGTTCTATCAAACGCTCAAAAAAATCAAGAAACGTGACCAGCTCCTTGCCTCCAGTAAAGTCTTTGCTGACACCTGGTCTTTAATTGCTCTTTCCTTTTCCTGATTATCAATTCCCACCTACCCAGCATTATAGAATAATCATTTATAAAAAAGAAAATATTCATGTTTATATTAAAAATGCTAATACCATTAAACAAGTTCTTTGAATCTCTTCACTATACCTAACCACATAAGAGTATAACATTGTGCTCTCATAACATAATCTAGCCAGATGACATATAGAACATTATATAATAATATTATTGTACAATTTATTCATTTATTTATCCTTTATTCGTATGTAATCACTATTTATTGTTAATAAAATTTTTATTGAAATGAACAAATATTGCAGAGCACCTGGCTCAAGTTATATTTTTGTTCCTTTTATTTGAGTCATTTAATAATAGTTGTCAAGCATTTGAAATGATCTTGGTCTATTTTTTCTAATGGTATAGTTTATAAATGATTTTAGCCCATCATCAGAAGTCATGCACACACATATTATATACTTGATTTATGTTCACAAAATAATGTAATATTTAATATTAAATGAGTTACTAATCCATCGATGAATTACTCTCTAGATCAGTGGTCTTCAACCTTTTCACACCTGCGGACCGCTAAAAATAAGTATAAGGTTCCGCGGACCAGCAAAAATAAGGATAATATTTCGCAGACCGGCGGAAGTCTATAGATAAATTTTCTTAAAGATAAGCATAATTGTTATAACTGATCAAAACAACAATGTTAAATATATAAGATAAAGTTTTATATATATATGGAGTTTATATAATAAAAAACTTTTTTTTAATTTTTTTTAGAAAAGTAATAAAAAATTTAATTCTACCCCCCCCCTTCCATAAACATATGTGATAACTAAAAAAACAAATTAATTTATGAATGATTGATTAGATTTTGTTTTCGTTCTGTTTTCTTTTTTTTTTTAATTGAGTAAAAATGAGATGAAAAAATAAATAAAAATTGGCTATATTAATTAAAAGTTTAAACTCTTATTATTTATTATTACAAACTTTTTACTGCCCGTCTAGCACGCAGACCTGCAGAAAAGTTCAACGGCCCGGTGCCGGGCCACGGACCAAGGGTTGAAGAACACTGCTCTAGATGGTGATGTAAAACAACATTGTGTATGTGCATTTCTTATTATGCTATGTACCAAAATTAAGCATTTAAAATTACTAATACTTTGTTGGTTTACTTGTGAATTACTCTGAAGGTACAGCAGCACAACACAGAGAGTTTCACTTCACAATAGCACTACAAATAACTAAGGGCTCCTTAAATAACAGGGTACTTCAATAACTATCCTATCATTGCCATATCATTTCTAACAAGCACAAACAACTTTACCTCCCACAGTGGTAAAATATTTAATAACATCATGAGAGATAGATCAATAAAGATAAGACCTGCAGAGAGTCGGTTGAGAATTTAAAAAATACTTAAGAAAGATTGATTTTAAGTGTTCAAATCTCAGATCCATAGGTAAAAATAGGTAAAAAAAAAACATATAATAGAAACTTTCATTTTTAAACACATAGGCATATTTCCTTTTAATTTTCTACCAAAAGCACTCCAACTAAATTTGATTCTATGATTAATCTGATCTATTAGGTTTCCATCTGTATTAATAATCTGACTAAGGTATTTTCTATTTGTTAAGTTCTTCTAATTCATCATTTAATCATATTAATAATTAGTATTGACTTAAATTTGTGCTGTGAATCTCTATCTTTTCCAGAAACAATTAAGATGCATAGTGCCATAAACAACAACAATAATAATGATGATAATAATAATAATGATAATAATAGAATCATTAAATTTCTAATCATATTAACTTGTCTTCAAACTTGATAGGACAATTAAATAAAATAATGCATTCTAAATTTAATCCTGGGTAAAAAAAACTAATAGTCTGATGTTGTGCATGGATTGCTATCAATTAAGTTATTGTTTGTGTCATGTTGATGTATATATGAAAATAAATTGTAATTTTTTTCTTATTTTGGCATTGTCATTTACTGCAATCAATAAGGTTAATTAAAATAAGAGTTTCTTGAATTTAGATGAGTTTAGCAGGCTGTAAAGAAAAAGTTTATGGTCATGTAACATCAGAAGTGGAGATCACATGCAATTTCCCTTTGGTCATTTTCATGCTAACTGTGCATCTGACCACTACAATACATATTCCAATGATTTAATTGGTCAAGAGATCATATGAAGTTTAATACTGAAAATAATAGAGAGATATACTTAGATCTACCCCCACTAAAACTGCCCTATAATATGCAGAACCAAAGTTTTACTATGATACAGTTTTAGGTCATTAAGTTTAATAAAATTTGATTCTAAATTTTTGTTTTAAATATCTGTAATGATGTTTCACTTTTCCTTTACATAGAATACATACAGAATTTCATTTTAAAGTAAAATGTTAATTTAAACATTGTTTTATAATTATTACATTGTAGATCAGACTGGAGATAAATTTTACATGTTTTTATAATTGATATTATTTTCCTACAAAAAAGGAACCAATATGTGGGAATACATTATTTCATTATGACTCTATATGCCATTGTTACTAGTTTATTACAAATTTCATTTTAGTAGAAAATGAGCATATAATATCTTATTTATATATGAACACTAAAAGCATGATACAATGTTCTGTGTAAATTGGTATATTTGCTGAATATACACATTCAAGAAGAATAAAATTTTAAATTGGACAACTGAATCTTACTCCTTGTGTCTTACAAATTAAAAAGTTTGGTTTATTTGATCTTGTGATCAACTGAACATGTGATAATGAAAAATAGTACAATATAAAACAAATCACAATAATATTCGAATTTTAAAGGACAACATAGAAAAAAAAAGGCATATGCAAAATAGAATGCATTAACGTTATTCTTTGTATAAGTTTTTTAATGTAGTAAACATATAAAATAAAATTAATTTAAATATTTTTTTTTAAAAGCAGATCCATTAAGTGTAAATATATTCTAAACAATCTTATTGCACATAATCCTTAAATGTTTTTGATTTTAAGTACAAAACAATTTTTTATCAACATTTAAAAAAATAAAGTCAAGATTCAACACTATGACAGGAATTTTTTTTATTAAGCTGAAAAATCCAAAATATCATTGGTGTAATGATAATCTTGGCCTCAGTGTGGCCTTTGAGTGTTCCATCATCAGATTTTCAATTGGATGGACGGTTGAAGAGTTGGAGTGTGGAGTGAATTGAAGCCTGTCCATTAAAGTATGAAGATTGCCTATCTTAATATATATCTGAGCACTTATT
>JAQFVV010008448.1:0-30770 GCA_028023455.1 Epiperipatus broadwayi
GTCAAGTCATCACGTAGAGCATTCTACATGGGTTTTATTTTTCAACGATGACTATCAAGTCATCATCATCAAACGTTGCTGACGTGGGGGCCATCTTCCGCATCCGTTAGGCTGGTACGTGATCATATTCTCTTATTGAATAATATATTTATAATATCTAAACTTCCACAAACGTTTTCGTTTGTGGAAGTTTAGATATTATAAATATATTATTCAATGAATTAAATAGTTTAGAAGGTTTAAAATGGAGTAAATCTTTTGAAGGAAAAAAGTCAATTCAGTATTTAGATATTAAAGTTACATAGATCGGAAGAGCACACGTCTGAATTTATTAATAATGGTAATAAAAGATATTGAAAAATCTGGATATATTCCTTGGTATTCAAATGTGCCAATTGCACATAAATTATCCAGTTTAAAATCATTTTTTATTTAGGAATAATAAATTATGTAAATATAGTTCTGATAAAATAAGTAACATAAATGTATTTATTATGGATTTTTTAAATGTTGGAATATGATCATAAGTTAATTTATAATATTGTTACTAAGTTTAATAATAATAGAAGCTATTTTAAGATGCTATAGATATTGATAAAAATAAAATATACTTGGATATCAATACCATTTATTTGTAATGAACAGGTTAAATTTATAAAACAGATATATAAAAATATATGTCGAGGTTGCATTTTATACTACTCCTAATTTAAGTAGATTAATAAATAATTCAAAAAATAGGTGTGGTATTTTAAATCCAAAGTTGTGCAATATATAAATGGCTATGTTTTTGTGGAAGGGCTTATATTGGGGAATCTCGATGTACATTGGAGAAGAGATCAAGGGAGCATTTGTTATTATATAAACAAGTGCAAAAATCAAGACAAGAGAATGTTAGAAATGATGATGTATCACCATCAGTATTTTTTGATCATAATGTAACATGTAATTATGGTTTTGAGTTTTGATTTTAATAAAGTTAAAATTCTGTGTATTGAAAGAAATAATAATAAACGCAAAATTAAAGAAGCTATGTTAATAAAAAGTGAAAAGCAACAGTTGATAAATAGACAGACAGCCAATATAAAAATTAATGAATTGTGGGAAAATTGATGTATGGCGTATTGCTTTTGTTTACATTTGTAACGGTTTTTTTCTAATACAATTTGAGTCTAGTTGACAACGACTACATAGATAGTTGAAAGTACTTCTATTAAATTGGTATATATTTGTTTAAAATATTGTTACTGTATTAATTATTGTATTGTTTTGAATAATTATATATATTTTATTATAATTGGAATACAGACATTTATTAATAATTTATATATATATATATATATATATATATATATATATATATATATATATATATATAAAAATATATATATATATATATATATATATATATATATATATATATATATATATAAAGTTTTTAAGAGTGGCTAATGTCTTGTGTTTGAATATAATATTAACAAATGATAATTGGTGCTAATAATGTTTGATCTTATGTTTAACTTTTAGTGCTTTAATATAAATGGTAAGAGAGTTATGATTAATTTTAGCTTAAAATTCTTTGCAAATATTATTTTTAAGATATGAATGAGGTACATCTTTGCAAATGAGGGGTTTATACCTGAGTTATTACATAAAATGAAGATAATGATTTTATTTTTCGGATGCACCAAAGAGGGTGTCTATCAACATTCAGCTTAATGTTATAAATTGTAATGGAAATTAATCAGGAAGAGGTAAGTTGTCATATTTGACAGTGTACAGTATAAAAGTTTCATTTATTCTATTTCATTACAGAGTTTGATAATACCAGGGGAAAATTAAGTGTGAGATCAGAAAACAAATTAATGATTTCATAATTACAGTATTGATATCTTATTGGTGCAATGTAAAAAGAGAGGGATCAACTGGTGAATATCACAAAACATAAACACAGATAAATATGTAATAATTCATAATATTATAATAAGAATATTTTAGTTAAGAAATGAAACAATAATTCATATTTTAATTTTTTAAATTTTGAAGTAAAATATGAGGGGTAATATATATAAGTAGTTATTAAAAAATGATTGATTATTTAACAATTTACGTATAGTTTTGTATGTAAGAAATCAATTTTACTCTAACAGTAATACCATATCCTATGTGAAGGGAGCAATAAATTTTAAGTACCTGTGTTTGTAATTTGGGGAAATATAAATGTTTAAGTGTTTACATTTATTATTGTATTATATTGTTATAAATTTGTTTTATATTGTTTATATTAATTCACTTATTAGTTAAAATTAATTATTGAAAATTTGTCAATAAGATGTTATTAAAGTTTCTGTTAAAAAGATAAACTAAGTAGCTAGTGTTGCATTTATTTTGTTGGGATCATCATCACTACACCATTATCAGAAAGTACAAATTGTAATATACACATTAACCAAAACATACAGTTTTGGGATTTGGAGATTAATTCAGTACAAGATATTTTATAACAAATATCTGGGAAATTATTTCTTAAATGGGATCTTATTTTTTTTCAAACTGCCTTAACCACATAACTCATTGATAAAATATACTGCAAATTTATAAAAGTATGTTCATTCATAAGAAATCAGCATATGAATTAGGTATTATTTAATGTTGTAAATTATGATTTCAATTTAGATGAACAACAGTTATTTATTATTAAGTATTAGAGAACATGAACATAAAATAGTAGTATAATTTACATTATAGATTAAGGTTAAAAAACTTTTCTTTATTGAAAAAGCTACCTATAGAGTTAAGTAAAATTCCTCTTGATATTTTATAGGTGGAATAAATAGCTAATTAAAAATCTAGGATAATCCTGAGATCTCATTATTATTATTATTATTATTATTATTATTATTATTATTATTATTATTATTATTATTATTATTATTATTATTATTATTATTATTATTATTATTATTATTATTATTATTATTATTATTATTATTATTATTGTTATTATTATTATTATCTATTATTATTATTATTATTATTATTATTATTATTATTATTATTATTATTATTATTATTATTGTTATTATTATTATTATTATTATTATTATTATTATTATGTTTTTTACTTCAAAGTGATATAGATAATTTCTTGAATTGGTGTGAATGTAATTATATAGATATAAATATGGATAAGTGCTCCATTGTCTCTTACTCTAGAAAATCTGAAATTTTAAGGTTTTCCTAATATATTGGTGATTCTAAAATTATAATAAATGATCATCAAAAAGATCTAGGAATAATATTTTCCAATAATGGGTCTTTTCATAATCACATTAATTTTATGGTGAATAAATCTCTTAAAATTATAGGAGCTATTTACAGATATGGAAAAGCATTTAATAAATTTACAAAGATTAAACTTTTTATATCCTTAGTTCTTCCCATCTTGGAGTATGGTTCAATTATATGGAGTCCTCATAACAGTACAGATATCATAAGAATTCAGTCTGTTTTTGACAAATTTGCAAAATTGAATAATTTAGGTAATGAACACTATATTGATTTACTGCTGAGACGAAAAACAAGAGATCTCAAGCTTTTTCATAAATTTATTTCCCAGAATATTTCTGTATCTAATTTGCTTTCTAATTTAGGTATTAAGAAACAGAATTATAATACTCGTACTCACAATATTTTTGAACTGAAAATTTGTAAATCTGATGTATTAAGATTTTCCCCTTTATTTCGTTTGCCTAGAACTTATAACAAAGATTTTGGTAATGATGATGTTTTTAATCTCAGTTTTAAACAATTCACTAAAGTCCTCATAAAAAAATATTATCCTTAATTTCATTTGATATATTGCCCTTTTAATTATTTGTGCATTTTATTGTTTTTCTATTTTATTGGTATTATTATTTTTTATTTTATTTTGTTTTGTATTTTTAATGCTTATTTAGATTTGTATATGATAACGAAATTACTGTGCAATCTATAATTGGCTAAATGCTGTTGATATGTACATTAAATAAAGCATTGAATTGAATTGAATTGAATTATTATTATTATTATTATTATTATTATTATTATTATTATTATTATTATTATTATTATTATTATTATTATTATTATTATTATTATTATTATTATTATTATTATTATTATTATTATTATTATTATTATTATTATTATTACATGTTACAAGGTACATTAAGAAATATATTGCTACTTATGTTAAAAATCTGGTTATAAAAAGAAAAGAACTACTTATCTTACAAATGAAGTTGAAATCACAATATATTATTACTTTTAATGCTGTTGTTATTATTAGATTGTCATTATTGGATTTATACATATATTTGTTTTCCATTGATAACTTTTCCATAAAGTACACAATCAGTTTATGATTTCTTTTTTTTCACCAAGTTCGAATTTTTGTTTTACTGATAGAAATCTAATGATTTCTTGGTTAAGAATTCATAAAATATTCATTAATGGAAATGATAGTTTTATACAATCCAATACTTGCATTAAAGTTCTCATAGCGTAATAAGAGGGTAGTTTACGGCTAAAGAATACAGGAAGTAAGAAAATTGGAAGATTTTTCGTGGGTAAATCACATAATAGTTGATTTAATCGTAACCGTCACTGATATTATCATTTATAACTGAATCAAATTTAAATATTAGCATTACAATATTAATAAAATGGTAATAAAAAAATAACAAAAATAAAAGATAAATATAATAGAAGACAATATATATAAATTATCTCTATGACATTATTGTGAGAGAAAATAAATGTGAAACTCAATAAAAATCTATTTATAAATCCGAGTTTTCTTTTTCTCAAGAAATAATGAAAAGCAATAATAATAAAAGTAGATCATCTAATATATATTCCTCTTAATTTTTTTATATTAAATTTTTTTCTGAAACTCAAAAATTTATTTAATTCCTCTTTTAATAAAACAAATGTTAGCTTTAAATTTGCTTTTTTATAGTCCAGTAGGAAAAAAGTTGCGACCATTTAACCATGCCCTCTTTTGTCTACAAATAAAACTATTTTTTGAATTATATATTTTTAAACTGCATATATTATTGCATTTAATTGCATTTTTGATATATTCTGATAACGATACTAATCTTATATATATATATTTGTAAATAAATAACATTCATTAAAGAAAATTATATTTACTAGATGAAGATCGTTTATTTCCTCAGAGAGAACCAATCAAGTTAATTAATTATATTTCATTGTTCTTTTTATTTCAATTATTTTTATCTATAATAAACTTAAGATAAAAAAAGATAAAAATGCTTCAACAAGCATTAAATTTTGTAATGAGTTATATATATATTACAATTCGTATTTGACACAAACTTTTTTATTTGATGAGTATACTGATATTTTTTAAAAAACTTGAGTTCAATTATTGAAGATACTTTAAAAATTCGTAATTATAGGTAACTACTTTTCACAAAATATTGAATGCTAAAGTCTAGTTTCAAATGGGTACAGGATTCTTAATAGTGAATTGATCTAAACAAAATGTGTTATTTGAACATTTTTATATTCATTCATCAGTCATTATGCTATGATGATGATTTAAAAATATCTTAGTAATGGTTTAATACTAACAATGTTTTCTTTCTTTAAGTATCGGTTCTTTTTCTCGCTATTTTTATTTTTGCCACATTACATAGAAAAGATATATTAAATATATATCTACGTTTTTTTTTTTTGTTTATTCACCAGAACATGCTAAATGTTAACTATAGAAATACACAAATAATGCTAGACACCCACAAATAAAATCAATTATAAGCCACTTGTTTATAATTGCTTAATACTATTAAGAACAAAATAAGACAATAATTTTCAGTTGTCATGTAATTAAGAGAAGATTATCAAAAATATTTTAAAAAAACAATCTCATTCAGTATATATATATATGTTCAAAAGATGGCGCTTTACCAAAACCACCGAACAAGTGTAAAATTTGTTTACATAAACAAAAAAAGAGTCAGAATTAACTACCTCTTTCATTTGCTCACTCCCAGATCAGCTGATTTCAAGCTGGTTTGCTCTCCTCAGTGCAGGATAGAGTATAGAAACTAGATCTAAACACTGACTGTCAAGTGATTATGCAAAACGTTTCTATCAGATTGCAAGCATGAATTTTTCAGACCGGTAAAGTCTTCAAACTCAGCCTAGCAAGCCAGATATTTATATGGGTCTGATCTCAGTTCAGTATCACCATATAATCAAAGTCTCTGCAATATATATCATTGCAAGAAAACTTTAAAGGTACATTTATGAAAAACAAAAACAAGTTACTCACGTAACCTGCTATCACTTGTTTTTTCGTTTATGTAAACAAATTTTACACTTGTTCGGTGGTTTTGGTAAAGCGCCATCTTTTGAACATAAACAACAAGGGATAGCAGGTTACGTGAGTAACTTGTTTTTGTTTTTCATAAATGTACCTTTAAAGTTTTCATGCAATGATATATATTGCAGAGACTTTGATTATATGGTGATACTGAACTGAGATCAGACCCATATAAATATCTGGCTTGCTAGGCTGAGTTTGAACACTTTACCGATCTGAAAAATTCACGCTTGCAATCTGATAGAAACGTTTTGCATAAACACTTGAGAGTCAGTGTTTAGATCTAGTTTCTATACTCTATCACTCACTGAGGAGAGCAAACCAGCTTGAAATCAGCTGATCTGGGGGTGAGAAAATGAAAGAGGTAGTTAATTCTGACTCTTTTTTCGTTTATGTAAACAAATTTTACACTTGTTCGGTGGTTTTGGTAAAGCGCCATCTTTTGAACATAAATAACAAGTGATAGCAGGTTATGTGAGTAACTTGTTTTTGTTTTTCATAAATGTACCTTTAAAGTTTTCTTGCAATGATATATATTGCAGAGACTTTGATTATATGGTGATACTGAACTGAGATCAGACCCATATAAATATCTGGCTTGCTAGGCTGAGTTTGAAGACTTTACCGGTCTGAAAAATTCACGCTTGCAATCTGATAGAAATGTTTTGCATAAACACTTGAGAGTCAGTGTTTAGATCTAGTTTCTATACTATATCCCTCACTGAGGAGAGCAAACCAGCTTGAAATCAGCTGATCTGGGGGTGAGAAAATGAAAGAGGTAGTTAATTCTGACTCTTTTTTCGTTTATGTAAACAAATTTTACACTTGTTCGGTGGTTTTGGTAAAGCGTCATCTTTTGAACATAAATAACAAGTGATAGCAGGTTACGTGAGTAACTTGTTTTTGTTTTTCATATATATATATATATATATATATATATATATATATATATATACAAATCAATATATATATATATATATATCAAAATACAGTACAATTTATATAAATTATATTCTTTTAGAAGTACTTTCGAAAAAACGTAAAATAAAAGAGGCTATGTTGATTTCAAGAAATCATCAAATGTTAATGAATCGCCAGTCATCAAATGTTAAGATAACAGAATTGTGGGAAATCTGAATTGAACTGTTTGTTGTCAAGCGCTGTTAGCCGAGAGGTCATCGCGGCCATCTTGCAAGCAAGTAGTTGGTTGCAGACGGTTGTGGGTTTGCGTCCCGGCCGGTGCTATGACATATGGAAAAAAAAAACTATGGGTATTGTTAAGTGTTGTCTTGTTTTGATTATTCAACATTATATAGTTGATAAAGACTACAAAGTGTATAGTCGAAAGTACTTGTAAAAGAATATAATTTATATAAATTGTACTGTATTTTGATATATATATATTGATTTGTATATTACATATATTGTGAAACGAATACAGATATCAAACTTTATTTATTATATATATATATATATATATATATATATATATATATATATATATATATATATATATATATATATATATATATATATATATATATATATATATATATATATATATATAATGCTTCAATTGTACTGCCAAATATATATGTAATATCTGAAATTAAACCTTATAAGCAAATGTTAGCTGTATATATATATATATATATATATATATATATATATATATATATATATATATATATATATATATATATATATATATATATATATATATATATATATATATATATATATATATATATATATATATATATATATATTTATATATATATATATACAAACTTAAATTTTTACTTAATCATGTTTTCCCTGTGAATTCACAATCTGTTAAAAAAGCAGCAAAACTCTTTTTTTTAATTCTAGCTGCTAATAATCAATATATGCTGGAGATTGAGCATAAAATCTCTATCCAACATCGTTCCATCCAATTATCCAGACTAGTTGTTAACATATTGTTATTATAATTGAGAAACCTATATCTGCATCTAGTGCACAACCTCACCTGCAATCAATTGTCATTTTGACTAACTATGAGTCTGGCAGCCCAAACTGAAACACATTAATGTGTTGAATTCAAGCTTATTTGCATGCACAGCCATGATGATATTACACAAATTAAATATCTATATATTTTGCAGTCCTCACTTTTTTAAGTCATATTTAAGTTATCCTTTGGCTAGGATTGATATAATAAAACAGCTCTCAATCACCCTTTCTCTGAGCTTACACTATCTGCTCAAACAATTGCAAAAAAAATGACATGGTAGAATCACCTATTGCAACCCATACTTACCAATAAATGATAGAAATTATGCATCATAATTTTTATCTAGTCTATTTTCATCTAATATTCTTAGACTAGTTTCTAAATGATGGCTTTAATTAATAAGGAGTATTGCTTGGAGCTAGAAATGATAATCTTTGAATGCATCCATTTATAGAAGCTATTGTACTTAAATCTCTCTATCAATCTCACTCAAAACATGAATAAAAGGTTCTGAAAAAAACAACTACAAATATTTCATCCATCAAGATAGCTTCACCATGAAACCCCTTTATTCAATGCCTCATATGGAAATGTTTGCAGATGATGTATCATTTATTAAGATTTATCACTACCAAAGTATTATATTTTGATTTACAAGTGGCAAACATTCTGCAAAGACAAATACATATATTTTCTTTGCATAAGTATAATTAATTTACAGTTAAACATTAACATGCCAGTTTTTTTCATTAAACATAAAAACTTTGAAATAAGTCAATGTCTTTTATTTTTTCCATGTATGATATTTTTCTACAGATATGTATTGAATTTACACTCCATCACATTTCCCTGACTCATATTAGTAAGGATATCTAAAAATACAAATACTTCTTTCCAAAATGTGTTTTGGGCTGAATCAGTTTTACCCACATTACAATTTCTAATAAAATTTATTCTTCAGTTGGTCAGTTATTTATGAAAATGAAATTTCTACATTTAAATGTTTTTTTTTTTGTATACACATCATAGAAGAAATCTTTAATAAACCACATTGCAACAATAAACTGTGATAATATTTAAACATAATTAGATCCAATTTGGATTTTTAAAACAATATACTAATCAGAATACTTGTTGAATTTAGATTGATTTTTTTCATTTTTTCTGTTCTCTGCTTTTATATTTTAAAATTTCTAATACTGTTCTTTTTTTATGGATTGCATCTTTAACCCATTCAATTGCATTTAATTTTATTGGTCAAGTGAGGTAAAACTCTAAACTTTTGATTGGTCAATTAAAAAATCAGCAGTAAAATATATATTCATCTTTTAATATTATATTCATTTTAGTTTCATTTGTAAAAACTATATTAATGATTTGTCAGGTTATGAAAGTGAATGAAAGATTTTTCAAAAATAATTTTTTATTTATAATTATAAAAATATTTGATAGCTGTGAGTCTGAAAAAAAATATTCATAACAAATTAAAAAATGTTGCTGATGTCACTGATTTCTTTCTCAATTTTACATTGTGTAAAAATAAATAATTTTTGAGAAAATCTTAAGTAGTTTTCTAAAATAATTTTATTTTTAGCATATTTTATCAAAATAATTTGTAATATGTCAAAAATACTTTTAAAATGGTCTAAAACATTAGTTTATCATTTTCAAAATGAAACAAAAAAGTTGGAGTGGTAAAAAATATTGACAAGTGGTCTTTGTCCAATATGGTCAAAAACCAATTAGCACCAAGCAAGAAATGTCTTCTTCCATTGTTAAAACTAAAATTGGAATATTATTGATTTTTACTTGTAAAATAATTCAAGAGAGAGTGTTATGCCAGAAAAAACTTTCAGACAATATTAATTTCATAGCAATCACAGAGGGTTCTATTTGGAGTGTTGAATTGCAATGAAAGACCTTTAGTTGAACTTTATTGGAGAACAAACATGAATTGGAATTATGTAAATTTAATTTTAATTATTATATTAAATATAATAACTTTAGCACTAGAAATTATTGTATAGGATAGGGAATATTTAAATATTTATTATTATTATTATTCTAACAACATTAATATTTTAAAAAAATCTTTATTTTTTTTAAAGGGTTTGCAAACATTTTTTTAAAGTACGATAGTGTTATATTAGATGATTGGTTTTTGATTAATATGTTTTTCTTATGCTGAATTTGGACAAGAAATTATCTAAAATAGTGACTTGCAAGGTGAAGAGTCATGAGGTAATTTAAAATTATTTAATTATCATCTGATGTACATTTTATTTATTATTTTTTATCGAGTTGCTTGGAATATTTTGAAATATTACATTTATCATATGAATGTATGAACATGAGTATGTGTGTGATAATTACACATAGATTTTATTATTATTATTATTATTATTATTATTATTATTATTATTATTATTATTATTATTATTATTATTATTATTATTATTATTATTATTATTATTATTATTATTATTATTATTATTATTATTATTATTATTATTATTATTATTATTATTATTATTATTATTATTCTGTGATATAAACTATGATATTTTAAAAAAAAGAGATATGCATACATTTTATTTGTCTGAAGGTTAGTAATGATGGTGTATTATAAGATGTAATATGTTGGACTATTTCCATCATTTATAAGTGAATATTGAATGTATAGAAAATTTTAAACTTTTATTTAAACTTTTCAAATACAAACAACTTGTTAGTAATAACACACAAATAGACAATACAGGTTAGTAATTACACAACGTTTTGAGTAGTATTATTCTCCACTCTTCTTCAGGTGTTGCTGGCCTATATGCACAGTGACAATATTTGCTTAGAAGTTGAACTCGCACCTTTAGATTCTTGTATATTGAATTTAAGACAAACACTCTACCAACTGAGCTATTCTGTCAAAGGCAACATATAGTAAAAATTTGATATATTTATACTTGAGGGTTGGTTCAAATCCTCCTGAGTCCTTCATTTTTTTTAACAAGTCTAATTATTTTTATTTTTATTTTTTCCTGAGAGCAAGATTAATTAGAGGCTTCCATACATTGTGTATTGCCACACTGGGTTGACTTATAGGATTATTTACCATTGACATATGAGCAACTTCCTTGAATTTTCTTCTATTCATTTTTTCCTCTTTATCCAATATCTTTGTATTTTCCCACTTAAACATGTGGTCATTAGTACATACATGATCTGCTATGGTAGACACATCTGTTTTTTTTTCTCTTTTAACCATTAGTTTGTGTTCCTTCAATCGTTGTTCAACAGGCCAACAGATCTCACCAATGTATTTTCTTCCACATTCACATGGTATCTCATAGATGCAGTTTTTGTTTTTCAGCATTTCCAGTTTAGGCTTAGTGGAAGTAAGCATTCTTTGAAGTGTGGAATGGCTTTGGAAAGCAGTTCTAATATTATATTGACTGCAGATTCTTTTTAGTTTGTCCACCATTCCTAGTATGTATGGATACATCACTGTACCAATAACTGTTTCCTCTTTTGGTGTCTTTTTCTGTTGTCTATTGAAGGTTTTTCTGATGACTTCTGATGGATAACCATTCTTCATAAGCATTTGTTCTATATGAATCTTTTCTTTTTCCAAATCACTGGTTTCTGAACAAGCCTCCTTTGCTCTGTTCCATAGTGACAGTACAATTCCTTGTTTAGTGCTTCTTGTATGATTGGATGTATATGCCAAGTATTTTCCAGTGTGTGTTGGTTTCCTATATACTGATGTTTTTACTTTGCCCTGAGGGAGTCTTGTCACAAGAACATCCAAGAATGCCAATTTTTGTTCTTGTTCTGCTTCCATCGTGAAATTAATTGTAGAAGATACGTTGTTAATGTGCATCCAGAAAGACTGTAATTTTACCTTGCCATGTGGCCATACTACAAATGTATCATCAACATATCAAAACCACACTTTAGGTGGACATGGAGTAGTATTTATGGCTCTTGTTTCAAGTTCTTCCATGTAAATGTTGCTGAGCAATGGTGACAGTGATGATCCCATGGCCATCCCTCGATTTTGTTGGAAGAATTTTGTGTTATATTGAAAGTATGTTGTTGTTACACAGAATGTTAATAACTCCATTATACTATCAATAGGTAGAACTGTTCTACTTTGTATACTGTTATCACCATATAACCTTTCCCTTACAATAGACAATGCTTCATCACATGGTACATTTGTAAACAGACTTTCCACATCAAAGCTTACTAATATGTCAGTTCTTTCTATTTTCATGTTCCTGACTAATTCTACAAAGTGCTTAGAGTCCCTGACGAAAGATGGTGTTCTATATGCCAATGGACTAAGAACTTCAAGAAGAAATCTTGACAAACTTTGACAGGGTGAATTTCTAGAACTAACAATAGGTCTTAATGGAACATTCTTTTTATGGATTTTAGGCAGTCCATACAGGTGAGGAATCTTGCTGAAATACAAAGTTAATTTTCTTTTTTCTGAATCACTGAAATACATGCGATGCTTCTGGAGTAATGCTTGTAGTTTTACCTCTCTACTTGGATTTTTTGCTACTTTTTTGTATTGGCCTGCTGTGAGAAGTCCTTGAATTGTGTTATCATAATCAGTTTTATCCATTACAACTGTAGTGTTACCTTTGTCAGCAGGAAGCAGAACAAGAACAAAAATTGACATTCTTGGATATTCTTGTGACAAGACTCCCTCAGGGCAAAGTAAAAACATCAGTATATAGGAAACCAATACACACTGGAAAATACTTGGCATATACATCCAATCATACAAGAAGCACTAAACAAGGAATTGTACTGTCACTATGGAACAGAGTGAAGGAGGTTTGTTCAGAAACCAGTGATTTGGAAAAAGAAAAGATTCACATAGAACAAATGCTTATGAAGAATGGTTATCCATCATCAGTCATCAGAAAAACCTTCAATAGACAACAGAAAAAGACACCAAAAGAGGAAACAGTTATTGGTACGGTGGTGTATCCATACATAACTAAAAAGAATCTGCAGTCAATATAATATTAGAACTGCTTTCCAAAGCCATACCACAGTTCAAGGAATGCTTACTTCCACTAAGCCTAAACTGGAAATGCTGAAAAACAAAAACTGCATCTATGAGATACCATGTGAATGTGGAAGAAAATACATTGGTGAGACCTGTGGGCTTGCTGAACAATGACTGAAGGAACACAAACTAATGGTTAAGAGAGAAAAAACAGATGTGTCTACCATAGTAGATCGTGTATGTACTAATGACCACATGCTTAAGTGGGAAAATACAAAGATATTGGATAAAGAGGAAAAAATGCATAGAAGAAAATTCAAGGAAGCTGCTCATATGACAATGGTAAATAATCCTATAAGTCAACCCAGTGTGGCAATACACAATGTATGGAAGCCTCTAATTAATCTTGCTCTTAGGAAAAAATAAAAATAAAAATAATTAGACTTGTTAAAAAAAAAAATTAAAAAAAAATTGAAGGACTCAGGAGGATTTGAACCATCCATCAAGTATAAATATATCAAATTTATACTATATGCTGCCTTTGACAGAATAGCTCAGTTGGTAGAGCGTTTGCCTTAAATTCAATATACAATAATCTAAAGGTGCGAGTTCAACTTCTATGCGAATATTGTCACTGTGCATATAGGCCAGCAACACTTGAAGAAGAGTGGAGAATAATACTACTCGAAACGTTGTGTAATTACTAACCTGTATTGTATATTTGTGTGTTATTACTAACAAGTTGTTTGTATTTGAAAAGTTTAAATAAAAGTTTAAAATTTTCTATACATTCAATATTCACTCATAAATGATGGAAATAGTCCAACATATTACATCTTATGCATACATTTTATTTCTTATATTACAAAGTTTAATATAATTTATTGAAGCCATAATATTTCATGAATCTTTATTGAATGAACCATACTTTTTAAAACTTGAGAATTGATTTTAATATCAAAACAATACAAAGCTCATTTGTATTTTTGTTGATGAGTTTAAAGTGAATAAATCCTTTTTTCTTATAGTAGTTCTGGATTGATAATATCATATGTTAACTTTGTTTGTTATTAAGAGTAATGCTAGTTATTTTGTGATATGTATTGTTAGATCTAATTTGGAGTTTTAATCAGTAGTCACAGGAAAGTATAAGGAAACCCTAGGATGCTTATTTGTATGATATGTTAATAAGATACGAAAATATACTATATTTGATCTTCATAGTTCTATGCAAGTACAGTTAACATAGCCTTGTATCTTGTATGTATTTTTCCATGGACAGTGTTTAATATTTTCATATTTTAAAATGATCTGTAGGAGAGGAATAAATAGCCTGGATATTATTTTGAAGGTATTGGACAAAAGTCACACCTATTCTTTCACACTGTTACCATGGGGATTATTAAATACATTATACTATTGTGTCTTTACTGTTGTCATTCATTCATGTCTTATGCAGAATATCACTATCTTAATTTCAACAGTTATTACATTGTATAGCATAGAGTTTTATGAAAAACAAATAATAAATAATTTGAGATTGATGTATTGATTTTCAAAAGGAAATAAGATAGGCATTTTTTTGTTTGGATTAAAATGAAATGTAAATGAAATTGAGTGAAAATACTGATAGTAAAGTAATAATGAATTATAAATACTTTTTCATATTTTTTTATTAAAAAATTTTGATGATGACAGAAATGACAACTATTCATAATATTTTTAATTAATTTTGATATATTTTTTTTTATTTTTCACAAATCAACGCATATTTAAAAAAAAAAAAAAGAAACACAAAAATGAGTAACACAAAGTGTGATGAATGTTTGTATTTTATGAGTATTAGTTTATATTGTTTTTTTTTTTAAAAAAAAAAAATCATGAAACACAAATAAGAATTTGTGAGAGTGGTGCCAAGCAAAATATATCTAGAATAATATAAACACTGTTTTGTTAAATGCAATATTCATTTATTGAATGAACCTTAAAACATATTTTTCAAAATGAGCATTATTTTAAGTAATTATATTTTGGTTGTACATTTATTAAAAGCTATATTGTCTATTTATTTAATTAGCAAACGATTTAATAGACTATGAAGTGTAGGTCTAAATTAACATTTTATTTTACATTATGTATAATAAATAATGCATAAGCCAGAATGAAGCCTTAATTACTTTTTAATTTCATAATATTGATAAGTGTAACTCAATCTTACTTTAGTTAAATTTATATTTTGTTAGCTTTTATTTAGTGAAACTTGTACATATTGTAAATAGTTTTGTTTTAATGAAAAAGTATAATAAATTTGTTAAACTTCTTTTATACATTTCTGTGTTATGTTGATTGATTTATTCACCATCACAAATCCATGATTAACTGAATCCAAAATAAATATAATACATTTGGACAGTATAAATAAATTATTCATTTTTAAGAAATAATAATTATCCAGAATATAATTGAATATTTTTTTTCATTTGCAAATAATATTATTATAGTCATAATTCATCACACAATCTACTGCATAGAACATAATATTGTTGGTTTCTACATATTTTTCAGATTATACAGTAATAAGATGCCACATGAGAAATAAAAAATATTATTATTATTATTATTATTATTATTATTATTATTATTATTATTATTATTATTATTATTATTATTATTATTATTATTATTATTATTATTATTATTATTATTATTATTATTATTATTATTATTATTATTATTATTGTTATTATTATTATTATTATTATTATTATTGTTGTTGTTGTTGTTGTTTTTGTTATTATTATTATTATTATTATTATTATTATTATTATTATTATTATTATTATTATTATTATTATTATTATTAATTGTCAAGGTATTAAATAGTAGATAGGATTAATATTTTTTTTAATTAGGAGTAGGAATATTATTACTGTTATAATAATTGTTTATGTATAGTTAGGAATGATACAAAATTCCTTATCATACTTGGCTATAGGATATATTTTTAAAATTAATTTATTTATTTTTCAAGAACCTGAAATATTTATAATTATATTTTAGTAAAAGAGATTAGAGCTTAGTTTAGTAATATTATACTAAATTACTTATTATTGTTAAATAATTAAGAATACTATGAATTTATTATTATTTGAAATAATAGGGGGGTAGTGTTCGTATGCCATTGAGATTGTATCCTGTAGGATATAGGCTTAATGAAATTCTTTACTGCTTTACCTTCACCAAATTGTCTTATGATATTATTAATAATTTGTTAATGTAATTTTCATAAATCGGACCATATATTACTTATTAATTAGTTAGATTTAGTCGAATGGTAGAAATTATTATAGGATAACTTTATTATTTAATATATTAAGATTATAAGTATTGTAGAAGGAGCATTATTATTTTATTTGAGAAGTTTTATTTTCTATTTATTGTAATGATCGAAAGGTGAGGATACAGTATATATATATATATATATATATATATATATATATATATATATATATATATATATATATATATATATATATATATATATATATATATATATATATATATATATATATATATATATATATATATAATTGGCTCATGTGGTAAGCTGAAAACTCTGATCAAAAATTATTCACAAGACTGTAACAAGCTAAAATTAAATAATACAATACAAAGTTGTTACAACATAATCTAGTCATGGACAGGGTATACCATAAAAACCTATCACAGCATTCATTAAAGATACATTAAGTTATCAATTATAAATTGTATAAATCTTTAATTAAAATAATTCATTTTAACTACTGGTTCTTAAAACTACATCCTCAGATCTTAATTTACAATTTTATTTACTTGAGATTCGATGACTGACCAGGGACAAACTAGTATTGACTTTAAAACTGCTAGTCATTACAAAATGAACATGAGTCATTTAATAAGTTAGTAATCACTTTAATCATCTTCATAACATAAGCTCAGATATCCTCATGGTCTTAGTACAGAAATATTATATAAGGTAATGCTTTGCAATGAAATGTGAGTAACATGGACTTTAAGTTCTTTCTTTGCTAACTCAAATATCAAATCAAACAAATAGCAATGAAACCCGTAATGGAATAGATAAAATACCTATTATATTATTAAAGAATAAGTTCAATTGTTACACTGTTTAGCACATTTATTATTAATTTTAAGTATTAATGTTGCAAATATCAATAGGGGTAACATATTCTGGATTATATTCCAGAATTAGCAAAGCAAAGCAGAGGTTATGTAAAAGATAAATGGGATATTATTATCTATTATACATTTTGAATTACCCAAAGCAAAAGCATTAAAATATTATTTGAATGTTTCAGTCAACAATGTATACATCATCAGGGAAAATATATGTTGTAATCTATTTACTATGTTTGATTTCTGACTATATGTGTGACAAATAGTAATGGCATAAATAGGTTAAATTATAAACTACTATTTATTTATGACTTCATAAACATTAAAATAGTAATTGGTTAACAATATTCATAAAGTAAATAAATGATAAATACATATAATATCATCACATGTGATTATTCTACATGAATAAGGTACATTAATTAATTAAATAAATATATGAAGTAAAATAAATTGTCATCATGTGTACTTAGTTCTTTACGTGGATATGTGCAATAGTTTTAGATAATACAACTTTAGATTTTATTATAAATGTACTGTCTTAGGGTATTATAGAGATGAGAATAGATTTAAATTCCCAGTCAATGGTAACCACATACATCAAAACCATAACCTATGTACCTATACATAAAAATTATAATAATACTGATAACAATTGTTATTAATAAATATAAGAAAATTGACTATGATAAGATATAAAATGAAAGAGAGATTTTATAAACTTCAACACAGCTAGAATATCATATAATTGTCCTATAATAAATTATGACAATGATTTACTTGGATTCTCTTTTATGGCTATTGAGATAGCACTTGAAGAAAGCATTGGGATGAGGGAAACAAAGGACACATAATAATACATGGAGATTCTGATCAATCTTACAATTATGTAACAAAAAACAATGATATACCTGTGGATATACACATCTCCACAAATGTATAATGAACAGTAAGTATCCCGTGTGTTTTCTAAACATCAAAAGAACAATTACCATAATTTTCAGAATGTTCAGCAGATTAACCACCAGCACTGAAACAAACTTAAATGATACACAAATTAATGGCAAACAATTATTCTGTGGATTAACCCCCAACACAGAAAAAGCCACATAACATTAAAATAGTATTAACACTCACTTTCTTAATAAAATAAAAATAAATTACCCTTATCAGTATGGTAAAGTGAAAGGTACATGCAGTTTTAGAAGTGTGAACTAAGCCCAAAAAATGTAAGAAAAATCTATTACGGGAAACAGTTAAGATAACAGCTGACAAAAAACCGGATGTTATAAAAGAATATTACCTTATATTATAATATGCAAATAAGCACAGAACCCTAGAAAGATGTACAGGATAAGGCCATGTGGTGGTAATGCATTATAGATACATGAAATTATTCATTAAATATTTACACAAACATTGTTCCCTATGTTGACTCTTTTAATCCCTACATTTAAGAGAACAAGTAATTATTTAATACACAAATGATTATATATATATATATATATATATATATATATATATATATATATATATATATATATATATATAAAATATATATATCAGAATTTAACATACTTATAAGAGAATATAAAATATAAATAAAACATAATATACATATTCATTAAATTACTACACTAGGTTCAAATACATATTATTTAAATCTATTGGCTATTGACCAATCAGTTAATAGCATATGTTTAAAACTTAATGACAAATCCAAAATAAATATTTTGGTTTAATTATAACATAGAATCTTAAAATTTGATTGTATGATTCTTCATCCAGATTTATATAATTATTTATTAATTAGTTGATCTACACATGGGTTTTGAAGATGCAATATATTTTGAAAGGTAGGTTATGTTTAAATTTTAATCAGTTTATCCCCAAAGTAAATGAAATTGCATGGCTTTACTTTATGTGTTATTCAAAATTAAAATATTTTATTATTTTAATTTATTAGTGTAAGAGCAAGGAATGATATTCCAAGCAAATAATTATTGCACATGTGCTATAACAGCTAAAATAATTCCTCATTAGCTATCATTTCTTCCAAGCACTATATTGTGATTTTAATAAGATAAATCACAATGCTGTTTCAAATATAAGTTCAAAGTGGGATTATAGTTAATTCTTGTTCATTCAAGCACTAGTGTACAAAACATTAATATAACATTTTATTCCCCACATATATAATATTAGATGTGTTATAGTCATGAAAGTAAAACATATCCCATGATAAATACAACATTTCATTTTACACGTTTTGAACACTTCTTTATGTGTTAAAGTTTATGAAAGTAAATTTATCCTGAGATAAATATAAGACCTAATTCCACACACACTCACACACACACACACACACACATATATATATATATATATATATATATATATATATATATATATATATATATATATATATATATATATATATATATATATATATATATATATAACACAACATATTAAAGCTTTGGAGGTAAAATTTTATTCAAGGCTATAGATAGTTTGGAAATAATAAGAAATTTCAAGGAGACTGACCCTTTAGAACTTTTGTTCCTTTTGTTATGGTCAACAATAAATACAGTATATTTCAGTTGTAGACTTTTGGAAGTTTATTCGTGGCTAGACTCACAATTGAGACACCCAAATGGATTAGTTATGATTTAACTATACAATTTGCTGTTGACACTTAATAATATTGCAACTTGCGTTAATTAAGAGAAGTTTTAATTTAATTTCCTTATTTATCTTTACATTTTGTCCTTTTAAAAGAGAAGTTTTTGTTATATGTTTAATAGTAAAAAATAATATTAATAAAAATTTATTTTACTCTTACTGTTACTACAGCAGTTTTTAAAAAAATCTCTCGGGCAGTTGAATTTTGTTTTTTAGCCAATGAAGTTTCTTCTCATTTACATATCTGTTAAAATAAAAAATGAAAAGGAAAAAAAAAATGTTTGTCTTATCAAATTTTATAAATCAATTCAAAAGAAGTTAAATAAATATTTTAATTAAACCAAAATAATCTCTAGGAATCATTTGTTTTTATTTACTTTACTAAACTTGATCTAACATGGTATTGTCTTTTGTAGGTTAAGCAAAAATTATCTAACTTAGTGTTTGAAAACAGAGCAAAACTAATGGACAAAAGAAAAAGAAAAATAATAATAATTAAGGCAAAAAATGAAATTATATAATCTAATTGTTCAATTAATTTGGACATAAGTTTGAAGTATAAATAATGCTAGTCATGAAAATCAAATCATCTAGAAGACAGAAAAATTTTAGATCAGTTCATTAGTACATTTTAACTATTAATATAAAAGACAGAAAAATTTTAGATCAGTTCATTAGTACATTTTAACTATTAATATAAAATGATAAAGTTACTAGTTTATTTAAGTTAATTGTCCTTTCCAATATTACGCTTCTAATTATAGTAAGAAAAGTTATACCCCGTAATCAGAGATGCTGTTTGACCATTTTCAATGTCTTCCTTGATTAAAAAAAATGATGAATTTAAAGTAAATTAGAAAAAAAATTCATGTTCAAAAAAATAATGAAATAGCAAATATATTTTTTTATTAATTTTTAAATAACATTGAATAATATTATTATCTAATGTAAAATTATGCAGCATTAATAAACAGACGTCATTTTTAAATAACCTCAAAAAAGATGGTTTTTTCATTTATACTAACATATTTATAACTAAGTAGTCTCTCTAATTCTTAAATGTTTTCATGATTAAACTACTAAACTGTATGGGGAGTTTTTGCTTCTATGTTAAACTTTATCATGATACAACTAATGTACTATAATGTACCAATTAAGCATTCCATCCTTACTTAGCATATTACATTATTTGTTGTAAACAATTTTGTTCTAAAGACACAGCAAAAATTTGGAAAATATAATTGCTTAGATTTATTTAAAATTAAAAGCATCAGATTATACATTAAAAAAAAAATGTAAATTGCCTTTTTAAAAAAAGTCCATCATAAAGTAAATTTTACCTAACTTAAATTTTAATAGTATTCTTTGAGCAATAAAAGAATGAATAACTTAATATTAAATAAATGATTTTAATTACCCAACTTCATTAAACAATATTATTTTATTTTACTTTCATTGAGATGAATTACATCGTACTTCAATCTTAATTTTATATATTATTAATTAAAATGCTATTCTATAAATCGTACCTTGAAATACATGATTGATTATGTTATTTATTATAAATAAATGTTATCAATACAAAAATGAAAAAAAAAATACTACTTTAAATAATATGATATATTAGTGTTCACAAAAATAAATATTAAGGGGAAAAAATATTTCAGCATTAAAAGTTATATTTTTTATTAAACATGTTTTCTATTTCTTTAAAGTAAATTTTAAAGACCTTGAATATAATTATCTGGAAATAATTGTCATTTGAGATTCGAAATGCTTATAACAATCGCAAGATCATGAATAATATAATATGTTTATAAGTTGATGAGATCATATATATGAACAAATTTATAATGGAAACAATAATAGAGAAATATTTATAAAATATATTTATTTAAAATATTCAATGTCAATAACATACATAATAAATTATTGAAAACTTTTTAAATAAAAAAATATCTCTATCTTTAGATCTATTTATCTACTATATATCTGACAGTCTGTTTATCTATTTTTCTATATATATATTTTTTATAATTGTCACAGCTTATATAGATATATGTATAGCCGTCTGTCTCATATTCTCAAACATTTACACTTACAGAACTTAAAAAAAAAAAAAGAATTAGAAAGTTATTTGTTAACTCAGAAATATCTATTATAACAATGCGCATTGAAATTACTATTTTATATTCTTTTTTTTTTTAAAAAAAAAATAAAACATTTGATTATTTAAAGAAATTACTTAACACAGTATTTTTTTCTCTCTATCAACACTTATTATTTTCAATATATATATATATAATATCTTGTCCGATGTATAATTTTTTAATTAATTTCTGCCAGAACACTATTATTTATTAAATCTTTCCAAAATATACATTTTTTTATCTTACCAATAGATCACTCATCAATAATTGATTCTACAATGAATAAAATAATAACCAAATAAACTCATAAAAAATAGCAAATTATTTGATTTTTTCTTATATTTTTTTAGTGAATGTTTGGAACAGTCATTAACTAATTAATCCAATCGCACGTTTATTTTATGTTACACAAAATAACCAATTGAGTGGCTAAAGAATATGTAAATAAACGAACCTGAATCTTCATGTAAAAATTTCAATTATTGACTTCTTTCCATGATTTCAGTACAGAAAGAAAACAATTTTGGAGACAGTTTATATCAATAATATTTTGTATATGTATTTTAATGATGCAAACTTAACTTAACAAGTAAATACTTCCAATTCTGTCTTTTGGAAATTCAATACATCAATAATAATTATAATAAAAACATATTTACAAATTATTGATCATTAAACAATTTACATATATAATATACATTTAGGTCTACAAATTAAAAGTATATATTAATAAATTTTACTACAATTTCATTATTATAATTGTCATCGATTCGGTAATGTGGTACTAATAAACCGCATTTAATATTATATGTATGGTCATCCATGTTCTACCAATTTTCACTTCTTTTTTTTATTTAACTATCTTTACCTTAGTTTAACTGAACATATAAATAACTTATGGCATATTAATTATCTGATTGTAAGAATATAAACCTATACATCAAACATACATAACTGAATACATTGTGAAAAGAATTAATAAGTAACATCTCTGAAGAATTATTTTAATGAACTAATAAATAATGCCCCCTTTTTGTTAGATCAATTACAATCTCATTTGTCAGATAAAATATGATTTTAGGTGACTTTTGATTTGTTATATAGTATAATAAAGCATTCATAATGAAAAAAATTCAAAAAAAAAAAATCACACCTAATAAAAGGTTTCAACTTTTTTTAATTATTGCCTTATATATTACTATACAGTGAATCAAAGATTACATAAATGTAACAATCTTTCATCTGACAAAATAGATTGACAATGTTATAATAAAAGAAGGACTCATTTACAAGTTCAATTACATGATTCTTTGGAAGTATTGCTTGTATATTATCATTGTAACATTTCCAATTTTGGAGATTAATGAACAGTTTATATATATATATATATATATATATTCTAGCCTTGCCGTTATCGCATCTCACTTCCGGATAATATAAATATAAAATAAAATGGGTTAGCTCAGTTAATGTTTATGTTTGGTTCAATGCAAATAATTAATAAATAAAATGTCCTGCATTAAAATTAAACATTCTACAACTCAAATTCAAAAAATAAGAATAAGGTTCATTTTATAATATAAATAAATATTTATTTTATCATGAGACTTGGAAGTGAAATACATGTGACAGAAAGATTACTTTGAGCCAATATCCCACAGGATACTATCTCAATGGCATAAGAATACTCTCCCTCTTATTATTAACTCAAATAATAAACTCATACTGTTCTTACAACTTTAATAACTCCTACTCATTGAGATTAAACTAATAATTAAATTTTAATCTCTTATTCATCACAATTTAGCTCAATAGAATCTCAGGTTCATAAAATTGTTCTAAGTTAATTTAAAAATCACTGTAGTAAACATGAGAAAGGATTTTTATGCCATACTTTACTACACTTAAACTAATAATAATAATAAATAATAAAAATAATAATATTCTTCATTGAATGAATTAATTCCGTATGTCTTTTCTCTTCATTATAATTTTTATTATTATAATAAAATACTATGATATAATCTTTTATCTCCATATAATAATGTAAGAAAATATGTGGTAGCATTTATACAAATAAAGGTGTGTGGATGGTAAGCATATAAGTCAATGTACCATTATGATATCTAATTTATGACAATAAGATAATGTAAAATATATGATTGTGTAATTAAATGAATACCAAGAAAATATTTGAATTCTTAAAATAATTCTTTATTTATCTCTGTGTAAAAATTATATGTTTGATTCGACTATTCTGCATGTAACATGCATTTGAATGGAAAAGAAACAGTCTTGACACACAAATTTTGAAAAACAAATTTTAATAAAGTTTATTATTAACAATAAAATAAAATAAACAATTTATTTACAATATTTACATTGGATATCCTCAATTTACACTGTTCTACATTTTTTTATCACTTAGTTATTAAAACAATCTAGAATTTATTTAAGTCTTCATTCTGACTTAAAATAATAATAATAAAATAATACCATTTTATTTATCTCTTTCTAATTAAACCATGATAAATTACATTTATTTATTTTTTTTATTAAAAAATATTTATATCCTATCCTTAAATATTATTTAACTATACTTTTTTTTCTAAAAACATATCCATAGAAACACATTATGGAAAACATAAAAAATAACATTATCGTGAGTAAGGATCTTTTAAAAAATAAATAATTTTCATTTGGCAATGTTAAAAGATGTCATGTAAAATATCTACTAATAATTTATTACTAGATTTTGTGGATATCCTTGTTCACTACACTATGTCTATTAAATATAATCATATCCCCATTTAATATTACTTTAATATTATATAGATTCAATTACCGATATATTCCCTATTATTTAATAAATACAAAATTATACCTATGCTTATTCTTTATATCGTTTTACTTTATAACATTATATTTTTAAAAATATGCAGTACTTATTTTAAAACAAAATAAAGAATTTAAAAATTATTTAATATTTTAAAGAACAACTTTGTTTTATATATTTTATTCCTGTAATTTTATTTTATTTCCAAAATAAATCCAAAAAACATATCCATTGGATTTTCAATTCCAATTTATACAAATTCTACTTCTTCTAAGTAAATGATCTTATCTCATTCAAATGATAGCATATCTTAAACTCTAAATTGTCTATTATTTCTTTGCAAATATATCATCCTGAATGATGTAGTTACATTGGAAATCTAGATAATGAATGGATGAGTAGGGTCTAGTGAAGAAAACTAGAATATAACTCATAACATATATCAAAAAATATCATGGCAAAGTGTATCTACAAGAAATAGAGGCCTGACCTATTTTGTCTAAAGCCTTCCAATACTATTAATGATGTCAAGCTATTCCTACAGCTTTATTAAAACATCAATACTTAAAGAAAAATAGAGACTGCTCAAACTAAATATATCAGTTACAGGGCACTGTTAACTGTAATGTATATCAATGAGGATTATAAAATATTATTCATATTCTCTCATTACATCATATTGTAACATCATCTTGGGTTCATATTGACCATATTACTACCAAGCCTCTATCTTATCATTATTTTCTAAAAGATTTATCATATCTTACATTCAAAACAATAAACAAAAATCCATTATAATTATAGCAATCTCACTGATCCACAAGAAAAGTTTGCTTTACTTCCTTATTCTATATTCTAAAACATATACAAACTTGTAATATGAATCCTTGGAACATCCAATAATATGAAAGTTTTTAAAAGAATCATATAAATATTTATTATAATGTTGTGTTATATTACTAGTATAAAATTACAGTTTGCATATTTTGAAAAATAAATCCTAATCTCATAATTTAAAAGTGTTGTACAAATGCATCTACATATAATTACACATTTATACTTCCATTTATTATAATTCATAGGCAATCTAAAAAAGAAATCAAAATATACATCATAAAAATATCAATATTCATTAACTATTACCAAGTGATATTATCTGATCATCACTTTTTGCAGTCTTCTTTTCCATCCACTAGATATAGCATTGCATACATGAAAAATACAATCGTACCTTTATTTAAAATGTTCTTATTTAAATTATTAAATTATTATATTATAGAATTTCAAGATTATCAATAGATTAGTGTTCATGCTCCTACTCTTATAAAAATAATATTATATTTTAAAAATAATAAATGAATTAAAACCATATTTACTTAGTCTTCAGCTGAAAAACGAATGTTCTTTATAAGTTCCAATATTTCCATTGTCTTTCTCAAATTTTTTTTAAAAAAAAAATGTTCTCTTCAAGAATAATTCTACAACCTCACCCATTGCTATGACGATGAATAAGACAGTACATTTCCTGCAGTAAGTGTCATCTGAACCTCCGGTACAAAAATCTCAGGTTTAAAAAAAATGAATAATGATGTCTTAGAAAAATTACATAAAATAATAATCAGTCCATCCTGGAAAAGGTTATAGAACAACAGTCTATGTTTCTATTGTCCAGAAAGTATTATTATTTAAACCATAATAAAATTAAATTATTAAAATAATAACTTGAAGCTTCTATTCTGAGATATTCCTTATTAGCTGGGCGATGCATCATGTCCCTTTTGACTTAGCTTGAATTAGCCGGATACACTTTTTCACAATACTTATTTCCATAATCCCACATTTTATTTATTAACATGTTCATTTTCTTTATAGATTTCTTTTTCGAAGAAATTTATTGTTATTTATTAACTATTCAGTGGTTTATTATTATGGTTTAAATTATCAGCTTTAAAATAATTTTTCATGAATGTGTATAACCTATATATTGTTCAGGTTTTATAACATACGTTTTTTTCTAGAATATCTTCATTAATCTTTACTTAAGATAGTTTTCTTATAAGTTTTTTAAATGTTCCATTCAAAAAGGATATAACCTTTACTTTTATAATATGATATTTTTATAAATTTATTATAAAGTATAATTGTCCTATTGCTTATTAATACTGGACAAGATTATCTTGCTATATAAAATAATGTGTCTTTACTTTTAATTGGGAAACAGTTTTTCTAATAAGTTTCCAATGCAATGTCCATAAAATTAATTTATTCATTTGAATAGTCCTGTTGTTCAATATTATTAAAACTGCTTTAATAAATATTATATTCATTTTTAAAATATTATAAGTTGAATGTGTTTTCCTTATTGGTATATCCATTTTATTATTGCGAAGTTATATATTAGACTTTGATGAATACTACTGGCAAAATCCTTTTAAAATTAGCAAGGCATATTAGATGAAGTTATTAATTTTTTTTTATTTTACACTCTCTTTTTGCAAATACTTTTTTTAAAATAGTAATAAAATTGTTTGAGAGCACTAAAAAATGACTAAATAATAAAATTAAAAAGTACTATCACCTTGATAGCTTCTGTTATGATATCTGCTACCTTTAATACATTTTTAAATCACAACTGATACCCCCATGCAATCAGTATTTATATCCTAGAAAATATGTCATTCTATTGGTTGATTTTTACTTTTGGTTTGATACCAAATTTGCATAATGTTAAAAACGTACACAATTAAATTTCAAAATAAATAATATGACATATTAAAACTTTATAAATATTATTTAAATATTACTTTTAAATCAATTATTACTTTACTAAATTAATTAAATACCTTTAAACAACTTTTAAAAACAATATTTAATAAATTTATCCCACTATTAATATTTAATTTATCTATTTTATTTTAAAACAAAATATTTAACTTTTATTAAGTGCATCTGTTTTATAATACTATTTAAAAATATTTACAATATCTAACTTAATATTCACTTTTATGATATGCAATAATTACATCCAATTCTATAATGCAATTTTTAAAATATTTTGAATTTTACTAATCTAAATACTAACAAGCAAATGTGTATATCCATATATTATTATACAAATCACATAACCAATATAACCAATAGAGACAGCATCCAATTTTCTGTCTGGGAGTAAATAATAAATTTCAACACTACTTGTATTAAATAAAATAATACAATTATATAAAATTTGGAAGAATAATTTGAAATATATAGAATTAAATATAACTTTCACTACCATAAAACTAACTTTTAAAATATATGATATTATAATTATTAAATATGATTTATAAAAACAAATATAACATTTATTTAACTATATCATCATCATGATCATCATCAACCATTAGCAATCCACTGCAGGTTGAAGGTCTATCCAAGTTTAATCCATCTTCTCCGATCTTTAGCTTCTCTTCTCCACAACACCCCTGCACATTTTCTTATTTCACCCATCCATTTCACATGTGGTCTCTTTCTGGGTCTTTTACCATCTTTTGGAATCCAGTTGAAAATTTCAATTGTCCATCTATTATCATCTCTTCTAGCAATATGTCCAACCTGACTCCATTTCAATCTTTTATTTTTTTCAATAAGGTCAGTAACACCTGTTTGTTGTCTTACTCATACATTGTGTTTTCAATCTGTTCTTGTTACTTCCATCATACATCTCTCCATACTTCTTTGAGTGGTCTGAAGTCTCTGTATTGCTCTTCTATTAAGTGGCCAAGTCTCAGATTGATAAGTAAAAACTGGTAAAACACATTTGTTAAAAACTGTCCTTTTCAAACACATAGGCATATTTCATTTTAGTATCAAGTTATTTCTACCAAAAGCACTCCAACCAAGTTTAATTCTATGATTAATTTTCTCCATTATGTTTCCATATGTATTAATAATCTGACCAAGGTATTTGTTACTGTTAACTTTTTCTAATTCTTCATAATCAATCTTTATTTTCATATTTTGAGCAAATCGATCAAACATTACTTTAGTCTTTTTAACATTTATTTTTGTCCTACTTTTCTACTTTCATCTGCTAACTCCTGCAACATTTCCTGCAGCTCTGAAGCATTATTTTCAAAAACAACTACATCATCCGTGAAATCTAAATGACTTAAATACTCTCCATTTCCTTTCACTCCTTTAGTTTTTTTTATTTTAATCCACAAATTACTTTTTCCAGCACTGCTGTAAAAAGTTTTGGAGATATGAAGTCACTTTGTCTTACCCCTTTCTCAATGTTGACTTTTCCAGTATCATTATGTAATCTGATTGTCGCTGTTGCATTTTTATAAATATTCTTTAAAATATGACAATCCTGGATCTATACCTTGATGATCCAATGCTTTAATCACTGAAGAAATGTGTATAGAATCAAATGCCTTTTCATAATCTACAAATCCAAAACATATGACAACTCATATTTGTTTGTCCTTTCTATGACTTCTATCAATACCTGGATATGATCTATCATACTACAACCACTTTTAAATCCAGCTTGTTCTTTTGGCTGGTGGAAATCCAAAGTTTTCTGTAGATGAGTTGTAATTGTCTTGGTAAAATATTGTTAAACAACATTTTGCTAGTGGTAGGAAATTTATATCTGCAATAAGAAAAAAAAGATGGAATTATTACTAAAAAGAGAGGTGACATCATGAAATTGGTAGAAGATTTTTATCAAGAATTATATAGTAATAAAGAACAAGTACCTCCTATATCTATTACATCTTCTGAATTGCCCAGAATTTCTAATGAAGAAGTGAGACATGCAATTAAATGTATGAAAAAAGGAAAGGCTCCAGGAAATGATGGAATTATAATTGATATAGTAGAAGAAGCAGGTGAAGAAATAGAAACAATTTTAGCAAAGTTATATACCAAATGTCTAATTGATAAAGATGAACCGGAAGATTGGAAGAATGCAGTAATAATATTAATATTTAAAAAAGATGATAAAGAAAATATTAGAAATTACATACCTATTATCTATATATTTAAGACTATTAAAATCAAACTTTTAAAGTACTTTTAAATATTTATAGCTGTGCTATTTATTATGGTCAGCTTTTGCAACCATATGTAATAATATTTTTAGCTTTACTAAACTGTTCTTAATTGATTCAATATAATTCTATGCATTACATATTTTATTTAGCCCCAAATTATATCTTTAAGATATTATTAATACAATATAATTAACACATCAAGAAAACATATTCTAAAATTTAAAATTTCTAATAATTTGCTGTATTGAGCTGATTCTGACCTATAGAAAAGGGCACAATATATATATATATATATATATATATATATATATATATATATATATATATATATATATATATATATATATATATATATATATATATATATATATATATATATATATATATTGTAATGGAAAGTACTTGCAGCATTCCATTTAAATTGAAGAAAGAAGGCCCCAAACATTGGAAAAGCCAAATATAATG
>JAQFVV010008449.1:0-30748 GCA_028023455.1 Epiperipatus broadwayi
CATTCTACCTTATTATGACCTATAGATAAGGGCACAAATATATATATATATATATATATATATATATTTTAAATTGGAAAGCAATAAATTATATTTTGGTGCATAGGAAATGTATAAGTGTACAAATTTATATAGCTGTATTTATAGGTAATATCATTATTTAATAATTATCTTAGAAATTCAATTATTATTCTAACAATCTGGTTGCATTTATTCATATCCACTAAGTTTTATAAGTTAAAATATTTAACATTTCATACTTGTGTGCATTATATATTTTAGTGCCAATATTTAATATGCTAGTCATTATCTTTATTTATATTTAAGTCAGTTGACTTTTAAATTTTTTTGTAGGCGCAGACATTACTTATTGTTTATTGAGGTTTAAATTATAATTATAACTTTAGTCCATTATTGTGAAGTTTTTATCTTGGTATTGTTATATGAAGAAGAGCCTTAGTATGTCAGGCCCTATTTATTACAGTTATTATTATTGTCTGGATGAAGCGGATAAATTCCCCATCCATATTAGTTATCCATGAGTTGATAGCACTATGTTTCCAGTGATTGTAATCACATATTCCCAGATACTTATAGTTGTTTTTGGTGAGCCTCTCCATATATTTTCTGATGCACTGAGACAAAAAGGTCATGGCATTTTAATTTGCCTCAAATGTAGGTTTTATCTTGGAAGCCACCATGCTTTTGATATATTTATGCTAGTTGCATTATAGAGTCCTCTTTTTGGATTTATCACTCATGAGATGTAACTTAAATTTTCCACCATAATAGGTGAAGATGATTATATTTTAGAATGCAATGTCAAGATAAGTTTGTTTAAAGGATGTGATTCTTTTAGGATGCACTTAATTTAGTGCTTTAAAGTATAAGAATGTCTGTGTTTTTTGCTATCATGATTTTTAATCATTTACAAACCAACCAATAATATTTTGTAATCGGGAAAGTTTGAATTTATAAGCATATGTACAGTTAGTATAATCCCCACATGTTATGTATATGCTATGATCATCCAGTTCTTTTCCAATGTAGATGCAAATCACTTAGTTATTTTTAAATGTTTATTTAGTTGATTTACATTGTGGGGACATCGAATTTATAACTTATGTGTGTATAAATGGCTTCTAATAAATGGTTCATTCATTCAATCGATTTAATATTTGTTTAATTCAATCATTTAATTATTTTCTATTTCAAATTGGTATTTATTTAAAAAATGTAATAAAGAAATACATTTATAACTTGAATTATTTATGCAACAATATATCTCCAACTTGATTATTTATTTGTATATTTATTTAATTTTATAAAGTTTAGACAGTTCCTATGTAAATATTAATTGTGAATTATAAGTATTACTGTTAACGTTTATACTTAGTTGACATATAGAAAACTAAGTATTTGCAAAGCAAAATTATTATGATGATTCCCAAGATATTTATATATGAACATGTATGCTATTATAAATCTAAAGTTGCAATATTGAAATAAAGCTGTATCATTTGTTTTATATAAAAGAATGATTTTTATTTTTATTTGAGATTTATTAATTTTCTTTTTCTCTCTTTTTAGTAGATTAGTTCTACAAGCTAGCTGATATGAAATTCTTAAATTATTGGTAATTTCAATTGAAGAAATATATTTTGGATTCAATAAAATTCCTTTTGTTCCAAATTATATTTGATATATAATTAATTGTAAATTAAATTAACCCTGAGAACTAATTAGCAATATATTCTAGTCAATGCTCTATATTATTAAGTTTGTCTTATCATTAATTATCACCTGTTTATTCATCTTTCTTCATTTATATTGATTTAGATAGTTTACTATTACAATTGGCCTACCAACATTTAGGGATATTTTTGTCTTAATATGCTTATTATATACGTTCTATTTCAATTGTCAACCAACGTTTGGGGCATTATTTCCTTTTCATATAATTACATGTATATAAATAGGATATGTCTCATATTTGTTTTCTATTACAATATATATATATATATATATATGTGTGTGTGTGTGTGTGTGTGTGTGAGAGTGTGTTTAAAATATTAATTCACTTCAACGAAAATTACTGGTTCAGTTCCATCAATGTAAGATTCTCTTTCCTTAGGATCCATTTAAAGAAAAGCCAATTATTTATTAGACCATATATTGTATATTAGACATTTATAAATAAGTAAAGAACCACATGAACATGAAAAGGGACTATTCAATATAAATTAATATTATATAAAAATAACAACCAAATTAACAGTAATAATAATGATGACTGATAGATATATAATGTAAACAGACAATGACATTTCTTATGTAATATTTCATATATGTATTTATCAAATAACCACTCAATGTAAAATGTATATTTTTATCATAGTATTTTAATATCTAACTATTTCGAATAATGTGCAATTTATTTATATGTGTTCAATGTTATATATTGAATAACAAAATTCTTATTAATATAACATTGTGTTACCTGTGGTATCCATTAAGCTTGAAAGTTAAAAGGTAATCCTATATTTTTATTAAGAATTATTATGAAAATAAATGAATTTTTAAACAAACGAACATTTCTGTTTTAACTAATAATAAATATGTTTCTTCACAGTAGTTAATTCATTTCAATGCTGATTATGATTGTGAATCATATATATTGATGTGAAGATATAATCATTATTTAAGTTGGTTTTAATTTATTTAATGGGAGGTTTATAATGAAAAGTTATTGTAAGCATAACACTCAATTACTTTTCAAGATATTATTGTTAATTAAAGCTCTATGTTAACTAAGTTTTAACATTTTCAAAATGTTCACAGCAAACTGAATATTAAAATTTTTATTTTTGAATTAACCATTTATTCACGAATTTTTAAAATTATTTGAAGTCTTTGTTAAGTTGATTAACATTAATTTTGTTATTTCCTTTGATAACATGTTATGACCTATTATATATCAGTTTTACCAGATGTTGTACTAAGTAAATGTTTTATGAAGCCTCTTCATGTCTTCTAACAAAAAGATCTGTCACCCCATTTTTTTAATATATATATATATATATATATATATATATATATATATATATATATATATATATATATATATATATATATATATATATATATATATATATATCAAACAAGATGAATAAACATCAGAGAGAAAAATAGATAAATAACCATAGTGAGGTAATCTCTAATTCTAAGAATTGAATATAAATTCATAATTTCTAATTTATATTAATATATCAAGGTGTCTAAAATACACAAATAGCAGTTATCTTTGAATAGACTTTTTTAATGATCTAAGTTTGTTTTAGCATCTATTTGTTAGAAATGCTAAGAAATTGTTTTGGGAAAAAAAGTAGTGATACATGATATAAAAAAGAAGAAAGTGCATGGTGAAACAAAATCATATATTTAAAAGTAATTGAGACATGTGTCCATACTATGAAAGTACTATTTTTATGTTAAGGATGGTCTTATATAAATATATCTATGAAAAATTAATTAATAAATAATTTAGTTTTAAAGAAAGATAATGAAAATTATAAGATAAAATAAAGAAGTAGATTTAAATTTATTTATATCCATTTATTAAAGGAAGTTATAGTTAATAAAATTGATACATTCTAACCTCATTCTGTTATTAAAATTTGATTACAAGAAGAAAAAAATTTAAAAATATGGCAAAGGTAGGAGTATATTTAGAATATATCAGTCAACAAATAAGTGGTAGTAAAGAAAAATAATTTGAATCACATGGTGATGTTTATTAATGTGAAGAAAACAAGAGTATAGAATGAAACAAAAATAAATGGGTCACGACTTGAAATTCGGCAAAATATAGAAAATAAAATAGAGTAAATTTAACAGTAGTGTGAGAAAGGATATGTTAGTTAAAAAAGTAAAATAGTGAATGTAAAATCAGATTTTCAAAATAAGATGAAGCAGAAGTTTAAAGTAATTCAATAGGATAAGAAGAATGAATGCAAAGATGAAAAAATCAAATAAAAATTCTTAAAACAAAGTACAATCTATGGAATTTATATTGATCTGCATCAGCTAGAGACTAGTATGGAAGGTATGAAACAGTTTACCACAAGGACAACAATAAATTAAACACATGGAAACCCATGACTTAAAAGTTTAAATGAAGTGCATGCAGTGAATTAAATAAGATAAAATGAAAAAGGTCCATCAAGTTCTAAAGATAGATAGAGAGAAAGAGCAAATTCATTTAGATAAGTTTGAACAGGTAAAGTTGGAATAAAAGCTAAAATACAACAATAAAATATTGATTTACAAAATACAGAATGTAGTCGTAGAATAGATATGATTCGGAAATGGAAGATAATAATAAAGATTATTTGGAATAAGATGTGTAAAAATTAAAGACGTAAAGATAAAATTCAATTAATGGAGAATAAGACTTTACAAAGAGTGAAAAATGTGAATGAGAGAAAGAAATTTTAATATGGAAATTTAATATATTTAAGTTAAGTAAACACTAATTGGCAACAAATGCATATTGAACAAGATAGGGAAGATAGACAAAACAGACATGAGTCACATTAAGAAATGAATAAACAATGGAGGGAAATACATTTTCTTGTGTCAGAAATAACAAATTATAGTCCAGGAACATTGTGTTAGGGACTAATTTGGATTAGTCAAAAATAGAAATGAGCGATATAAGATCGCAGGTATATATATAAATTATGATAATAAATTTATTTTATATAGCGCGATGTTTTAAATTGTAATAATAATTAGCATTACGCTAATGCACATGCGCTTCGTGGATCTTAACAATAAATGAATACTCTCATTTATCAAATCCAAGATAATGTCTTTGTGAAAGAATAGAATGAATCCACCTATTATCGCTTAATTATGATAGTAAAAATTTTTTAAGAAATACAGTTTCTAAATTTATTACAATTAGATCATTTAGAGATGATGTAGAAAAAAATTATTTGGAACACTTGAGTGGCTGTTCTACTTTCATGAAGTGAGCAAAAGAAAAATGGTAAATATTTCTAGCTATCATTTATATAGGACTATTAAAAATGGCGAACGTCTTTATTATAAAGCCACATAGATTTGTAGATTCCAACCAAGCTATTCTCCATAGGCCTTGGAATAAATAAAGTCAAGTTATGAGTTGTTATCAAGTCTCACAAGAAAACCATAAATTAAGTAATGTGTCTAAATTATGTATTGTGACTCTTATATTGTACCTTTCCTATTATCTGAAGAACAAATATAGCGCATATTCAACATAGGTGGGTGACCAGATTTCAAAAGAAGCTGATTTTCCTATAATTGAATAACTCTCAATATCTTGAATATGGAAATTCTATAGCTACATTTTACAGATAAAAACAGATGCTAACATTGGATCCCGTTGACAACGTCAACTATATAAACGTAGTGTGCATGCAAGACATGGGAAAATTTATATGCTACATATAGAAAATATTTTCAAACGGTTATGATGTTATAAAAGCCTACTTAGACTATATTAGATTAAAAAGTGAAAATTATTACCAATACAAGCCTTATCTAGTAGTTCACCAATATACATTAGAGATAGAAAAAACTACTTTTTCAGTTTTTGAAATGAGGAATAAGAGATAAATGTTAATCCAGATATAATAAGCCTTTAGTTTTATTAAAAAGAAAAACGGATCTATAAGTTTGTCTTAATGCTTCTCAACTTAATGCTATTACTATTCTGAAAGGGTTGTAAAAGTTAAAACATAAAACTGTATTTATCACAATTTATTTGCTCTCTAGATATAGAAAGATATTTATTTCTCCAAATGATCTAACGTACACTATTTTTAAACATGGAGGTTATTCTTATGTGTTTAAAAATGCCTTTTGGTTTAATAAATTGTATTGCAGATCTTTTAGGATGTTTAGACATGACATTTCCAGATAATGAGGAATATGTTACTGTGTTTTATGTAGGTACCTTTTTTTGCCTCTAAAAGCTTAAACAAACATTTGGAATATCTTGATATATTTTTAAATAAATGTCAGAAAATAAAATATCTAAAAGAATTAGGGAAAAGTACTTTTGTAACTGATCAAAGTACATTTATAGGCAATATTGTTGCGGAAAAAAAATTAAAACCTATCAGATGAAATAAGTGCAATCGAAATTTTTTAACCCTAATAATAAATAACATTTGTAATTACTTTCAGTTTATGCAATTTTTATCATTGTTTTTATAAAAAAATTGTCAAAGACAAACTCATTATTGAAATTATTGATGATCAAAAATGGATCTGGACGAGAACAAGAAGAGAATATTAATAAAACTAAGGGTATTTAAAAAACAGTTATTTTGGCATACCCTCATTTTATACAACCATTTTATGTTCAAACAGATATGAGTGGTTATGTTTTAAGAATAGTACTTTTCCAAATAAAAAAATTACAGAAACGTCAACTATTATATTTTATCATAGTTAAATTATTTACTGACAGAAAGCAAACTCTGGCTATTGTATGGGCTTTTAATAAATTTAAACATGTTATATTAAGGTCCTAAGTCATCGTGCTAACCCATCACAAAAATTTACGGTTTTCAGGTAGTAATAACTTGACAACGACCAGTTAAATCCCTTGGAATTTATTTTTTACCAAATTTAATTATGGTTTGAGACTTGGTCCTGGAACTGATAATGTAGTTGCTGATTCTGTAAGCAGGAATTCTATTAAAACATAATAACAACATCCATCAATAAAAATATCTTTATTAAAATCATGACATTTATTGTAATTGATTTTGTGAAAATGGATTTGAAAATTAGATGAATTACAAAACGTGTATTCAAAGTGTGTTCAATTACATTCTATATAAAGTATCAATTAGAAAAAATCGTCCCAACTATAAAAATACAAAAAAGTAGGTATAATTACATAGTGGCAAACGAGTTACTGTTTTATAAATCTTATAAAAACACCCATGGAAACAACTAATTCCACAAGTTATCAAAGCAAACTTTGTCATCTATGCACATTTCTTGTATAAACATTGTCCTAAAATTGTGGAATAAATATACATATTTTAATATTGTATCCACTATGACAATATGTCAAATTTACCTTAATTATAAACACGTTGTAAATATCTATGCAGATATCGTAAACCCATCATTACAAAAAATTCTAGTGAAATTCTACAATAGGTTTTTATGAATTTATTTCCACCATTTAAATAAATTTATTATTGGCTTTTTAAGAAAGATAAATTTTGTAAGTACATCAGTGAATACCCATTAGAAATGGTGATGTTCAAAATACAAGTAATGTATTACAAAATTATCATTTTCTTCTTAATGAAAAACTTAAAATCATACTATTTGTTAATGAAACATCTTTTTTTATTTTGAAGAGTAGAAGAATTTCCTCAAAAAATGGGATGTTTAGCATATTTTAACATTCTTAATGTACATGAGTCAAAAAGTTAACCAAGTTACAAATTGAATCAAGTAAACTAATAATGAATCTACTGGACGTTCAACTATTCCAGTTCATTAAAAAAAAAAAACCATCCTCGCAGTCATTAAAACAAAACTACTTATTATTCTTGAAGAGATTGACATAAATAAAGATATACAAAAGTAAAGACAATTTTACTCAACATGAGAAATTACAGTCAGTGTAGAAGAAGTACGACATAGAAATAAAACAAAATGTATTTAGAATGATGAAATAAAACTTTTGTCTTATATACATTTTTGAAGCATTAATAGAAATTTTAAAAAAATGTAGAAATCGTATGATTTTTTAATATCTTAAAATTTTAGAATGTTAAAGTTAATAAATTTTGTTGTTGCTAGTATTTTATAAATAAGACGAATACAATGTTTAATGAAAATTGTCCAGTGAAAAACATTATTAATAAAAATGCCTATAGTTAGTAGGAAAAAATAATTTTAATGAACAATTGGTTTATTTTTTTATACTTTCTAATGGAAAAAGGCGAATTGTGATAATTAATTTAAAATGACAGGTAATTATATGGAAGATAAGGAATGCATAAAAATAGAAGAATATAAAATATAATGTTTTATTTTGAGATAAATAATTTGGGCATCATAGTAAGTATGCATATTTGTACATGTGAGAATAAATGTAGATAACAACACACAGATTAGCAATTAATTAGTTTATTACAGAAATATATTATTGTTAAATAATATTTACAATAAATACTAAGTAATAAATATAAATATGTTAATTACACAGCAACAAGTGAAACTTCCTTTAAGCGCTTTCTATAAAATATTTAAACCCCATAATCTTAGTTACATAATTGACGACACATGATAAAATGCTCAAATATGCATATCACAAAATATTCCATGCTTTGGAGAGAGTAAAACAAGTCACTCTTTTGTTAATGACATTGTTATTCATCATCGTTATCATCATCTACCATTATCAATCCACTGCAGGATGAAGATCTTTCCAAGTTCAAACCACCCTCTCCGATCTTTAGCTTCTCTTCTCCAGATCACCCCATGCACACTTTCTTATTTCATCCATACATTTCACATGTGGACTGATTTGGAGTCTTTTACAATCTCTTCGAATCTAGTTTAAGATTTCAATTGTTCATATATTATCATCTCTTCTAGCAATATGTCCAGCCCAACTCCTCTTCAGTCTTTTATTTTTTTTCAATGAGGTCAATAACTTATGTTTATTCTCTTACCCATATATTGCGTTTTCAATCTTTTCTTGTTATGCATACCATCCATCTCTATACTTCTTTGAGTGATCTGGAGTCTTTGTATTTCGCTTCTATTAAGTGTCCAAATCTCAGATCCATAAGTGAGATATGGTAAAACACATTTATTAAAAACCTTTTTTCTCAAACACATAGGCATATGTCCATTTAGTATCAAGTTATTTCTACCAAAAGCACACCATCCAAGTTTAATTCTTTTATGAATTTCGTCCATTATGTTTCCATATGTATGAATAATTTGATCAAGATATTTGTAGCTGTTACTTTCTTCTAACTCATTATAATCAATCTTTATTTTCATATTTTGAGAGAATCCATTGAATAATACTTTAGTCTTTTTAACTTTTGCCTTTAGTTCTACTCTCCCACTTTCATATGATAACTCCTACAACATTTCCTGCACCTCTAAACGATTATTTACAAAAACAACTACATCATGCGTAAAATCTAGATGACTTAAATAATCTTCACTTACTTTCACTTTTTTAGATTCCCATTTTAATGCACAAAATACTTCTCGCAACATTGCTTTAAAAAGTTTTGGAGATATGGAGTCACTCTGTCTTACACCCTTCTCAGTGTTGACTTTCCTAGTATTATTATGTAATATAATTGTGGCTGTTGCATTTTTATATATTTTTTTAAATATGACAATATCCTTGGTCTACACCATGATGATCCTATGCTTTAATCACTGAAGATATATTTGGAGAATCAAATGCCTGTTCATAATCTACAATTGCAAAGCATAATGGCAATTCATACTCATTTGTCCTCTCTATAACTTATCTCAATACCTGGATATGATCTACTGTACAAAAACCACTTTTTAAATCCAGCTTGTTCTCTTGGTTGATGGAAATTCAAAGATTTCTTTAGACGAATTGTAATTATCTTGGTAAAAATGTTGTATAAAACTCATAAAAGGCAGATAGAACTGTAATTTTTAATATCTTCTTTATCATCTTTTTCTAGTACATCTTTATCATTTAGAGATTTGGTGTATAACTTTGCTAAAAAAAATTCTAATTCTTTACCTGCTTCATTTAATATATCAATTATAACTTCATCATTACCTGAAGTCTTTCCTTTCTTCATGAATTAAATTGCATGTCTCAAATATTCATTTAAATTTCTAGGCAATTCAGAAGATATAATAGATATAAGAGGTACTTTTTCTTTATTACTATAAAATACTTGATAGAAGTCTACTACCCATTAAATGATATCATCTCTCTTGTTTTAGTAATAGTTCCATATTTTTTACTTATTGAAGATATAAATTTCCTAACAATACCAATATGTTGTTTTGTACTCTTCAGATTTTTCTTCTCTTCAACAGCTTTCTTTGCATGTTCTCAGTTATATTTTCTTGTGTCATTTTCACCTCTTTTCCGCACCATTTTACAGAATACGAGGTATTCAATCCTTTCTAAGGCATCAGTTTTGTATATCTTCATATTCCTTCTTTACTTCATACAATCTCTAGTCTCAGTAGAAATTTTATTGTTCAATTGCTGCTCTTTTCTCCCACCTATCTTTGTTGCAGTTTTTAAAAATGTTTCAGTTATTTTTTTATTAATGTCATTCAAATCTGAATCATGTTCAAAATGTACTAATACGTGGAACCGATTTGTAAGTACTAATTTAAATTCATTTGAGTGGTTTCCGAAGATAAGGAATATCAACTACAAATATTGTTTTACATAATAATTTTTCTCTCTCTACTTTTGCATTAACACATAACTTACACCTTACTAATCGATGATCACTTTCTGAGTTAAATTTATTAAGAATATTACAATCTTGAAATATGCATTTTCTGTTAGTCAAAATATAATCCAATTCTACTGTTCCTTCATTTTGATGTTTCCATGTCCATTTCCTTTTAACATTTTTCTCAAAAAAAAAAAAAAAAAGAATTCATAATATAAAGTTTTTTTTTTTCGGCAAACTCCACAAGTCTATGACCTCTCTCATTTCTATTACCATATCCAAAAATACCTGCAACACTTTCATCTTTCATTTGGTTACCAATTTTAGCATTAAAGTCTCACATAACAATTTTAAAATGTTGTTTACTTTGTTCAAGAGTCTTTTGTACATCCATATAAAAATCTTATACTACTTCGTCCAAATGACAACGTGTTGAGTTATAAACCTGAATTATGTGCATTTGGTATCTGCTTTTACGTTGTATAACTAATTTTGTCACTCTGTCCTATAAACCCCCAATCTCCAGTATGTTCTTCTTCCACTTTTTATTTCTAATGAATCCAAATCCACTTGTATTTCCAATATTTGTGCATTTATAGTAGAGTACATGTCCACTTTTTAAATCAATTGTCTCTTCACTTTTTCTTCTGACTTCAAAAAGTCCAATAATGTCCCGTTTAATATAAGACTATTCTTCTAATTCCTGCAATCTTTCATCACTTGAAAGTGATCTACAGTTGTAAGTACCTAAATAAAAAGTCATCAAATGGAAACCTTGGTCCACAATCAGGAGATTCTTAGCATTCTTTGCCTTCGGCCACCAAACACTGCCTTGATTGGTGACTTTACAGCTTCCCCCAAATAAAGGCCATGATTTATTTTTGTCTGTCATGATTATATATACCTATTCGGAAAATATTTAACATTTACACATACATTAATTCTGCCTTATCAGGCAACTGAAAAAAAAGACCATGGCGTTTCTTGATCTTAAACTCAGAGGTAAAACGCCAATAAACTTACCATGCTGGCTAATGTGTGTTGGCGAGGAGCCCATCCATGTTCATATATTATATGAATGATCACATAGTAATAACTGCTGCAACGACAATAACTATGGAGTGGACATTACGAATTTTCAATGCTTGGTTTCTCAAGGCCTCCAAGAATAATCAAAGGGCCTCCTTTCAGTTAATAGCAAATTCCTTTCTCCAATTGTTATTATTGGATATTAAACTGGCCTCCTTCACTTTTCTTTTAACATCATCTCTTTCTCAGAACAAATAATGCTGGCTTCAGAAGGTTGAAATACATGAGTGTTTGCAATTTGGTGCTGCCAGAATATTGACTTAGTTTCAAATTTATTTTTAGCTTTATTATACAGACGTCTATGTTGATATATCTTGGTGGCAATATTAGTATGCCTTTCACCGATTAATATCGCTTTACACCCTATTTGAGGGCTCGTTATTCCATAAAAAACTTGGGGAGTAGATTCATGATCAATATGGTCCTTAAAATTATTAATTGTCCTCAGATAAAGATGTAAAGCATTTCTTACTATTATATTAAGAACAAAATATTCAGGAGTAGAATTTTATAATTCTATTTTTGAAAAACAAAAATAAAAATGTGAAGGATACAAAAATTAATTAAGTCAGTCACTATATTTTATGCCCCCCCCCATTCTTTTATTTCACGTTAAATATAAACATTCAAATGAGCTAAAAGAAACAATTATTTTCTGTCTTTTTACTGCAGAATAGCAGAAAATAAAGCTTTCATTATAAATATTATTTTATGTGTACTTATTTTACTACCATAACGTAGAAGTTAAATTTATATTAATATAATAAGGTAAAGCCTTAATAAATATATTAAGAAAGAAGATTTGAGTTTTTAAAAAATAATGTTTATTACATGTACCATAATCTTAAAAAATGAATACTTAATAACGTTTTAGATATAGTATTATAATTACAAAATGCAATGTTATTTTCTATTAAATTGGTATAAATTTTGCTCAAAATTACACTTGTAATATTTAATGAATTAACTAAAATACTAGGCGCTAAGGAAACACACACGATGAGATTCATTGGTCTGTGTGCTGGGGTTTTGTTTCCTAAATAATAAAGTTATTATATATTTCATGGACATTTCAAGATTATAACCATAAATTTAATGTTAACTTAAATAAATATTTTTTTTAAAGTAATGTGTACTTTTTGTCTTTAAAAGGTATTAGTACTTATATGATATAGAGTTAACAGTGGTAATATCTGGTCTAATAAATGACTAATAAATATTATTAAGAGTATATACACCATTTACTTTATTTATTTGTTTATTTATTTATTTATTGTTTTAATGTTATGTTAATTTTGGTGTTTTATTTTGTTCATGTTCATTATAATAAAATTTGTATGCCATTTATCAATTGGTATGGTGTTTTGGTCTCGGTTTCATTTACACATTTGTTATTTCAAATTATTATACGTAAATCAATGAAAAACACAGTAATAGATTTATAACATTAGTTTATCATTTTTGCACATTATTTGCAGCAGACACGTTTAATATTTATCTCATGATACATTATACTATTAAGCGACATAATAAAATATTTCTGTAATTTTATTATCTAAATAGCATTGTCATAATACATTGGAAACATTCTCCAATCTATTTTTTAATTTTATAATTTATTTGTTATTGATTCGTTTTTTGTTTTATTCCTCAATTTAATGTATGTGTGGAAAGTTGCCTTGGATAAATGATTAGATATCAGGAGTACAAAAAATGATTATTATTTCAGATACATTATTTAAATACAACCATTTACTACAAAAATAATAATAGGAAATCTTGAAAAATATTACAATCTATTTTTTTTATATATATTTTTTACCACCATAAAGTGTACTGACGTCATAAACTATAAAGGCAACAACTGGTTTCTTCCATTTGATAAAATTTAAACATTATTTTAAAACAAAAAATCCAAAACATTAAGAATATTATTAATACAACTTACAAATTTGTGAACAATCTTTATACTGAAATGGCTTTCCAAACGAATATAAATGTAAATATGTTTACCACATTAACTTATGGAATTTTAGAGACAAATAGTGAATCAACTTACCAATCATAAATATTTTCCCAAAACAAAAACAAGTAATGTGTAGTTTCAAATGAGAGCTCAATAAAGAAATATTCACATTTATTCAGATTTCTTATTCTTAATTTAAATATTTTGCCTACTAAATCTTGAATAGTCTACACTTATCCGTATGCTTATGCATACAAATATACATTGTATTGAAACACTTAAATAAACGATTTTTTTCATACTCTCTTCTTTGTTGGTGAAGGTTTTGTTAAACTTCAAATTTTTGTGCATCAAATTTATATTTATTTTTTAATTATAATTACACAAAACTCATATCATTTGTTTCATATATGGATTGGCAAATAAGATATATTTTGTAAAAACATCAGTTCTGTAAATTTAAAAAAAATAGTAAATTGCTTGACCAGTAACATTGGTCATAAAACCTTATTGCTAATAAATATTTAAAAGTGAATGTAAAAACATAAATTGACTTATTTCTAAATCACTTTCTAAACAGTAACAAAATTTCAATGTCTATTCAGAAGCAACGAAATTCTACTTAAAATATAAAACCTTATTTATAGTATAATAAATTGTCAAAAGTAATTCTGTAGTGATTTTTACAACTTGTTTTTTCTTTAGGTAATCACAAATTAAGAGCATGATTAAATTTGATTTTAAATGTTTTCTTCTAGAAATAAAATTAAAAAAAACTACATCAACAGCTGGAATCTAATTGCATTAATCTGATAAAATAACATTATTCTGGGCAAGAAATCAATAATAATAAAATTATGATGAATATAGATTTTATTATCGAAACAAAAATAATTCTGGAATTGTTTAAACATTTTTCTTCATCCAATTACAACTGACGACCGAACATAATTATTAAATTTATTTGTTTTGAAGTTTCTTTTATTGTAAAAATAAAAATCTAAATACGTAATTCTTCTAAAATAATAATATTTTGCGCAAGAAATCAATATTTAAAATCATTATGAATAGTATACGTTTTTATTACTGAAATCGAGGCAAAAACCATGACGTATGTCGTATTTAAACATTTTTCTTCAGTATACTACAAATTATATCTATGTCTTTTATTTGTCTTTAAATATTTCATTTTAAAAGTGAAAAAAAAAGTCTGAACCTAATTGCATTCTATTTCTAAAATTTTATATTTTATGTACAAATATTAAGTAAAAATCAAAAATACAGTCATAGGGATATATGGTTTTATTATTGAAATCTAAGCAAAAATAATTCTGGAAGGTGTATACAATATTTTTTCTTCAGCCAATTACAAATTTCCATTATTGATCTTGAGATATCTTGCACTGAACGTAATAAGAACCTCATCCCCAATAACATTATTTTTACAAAATAATACATATTTTAGCAATATCTTTTGCAAAAAAATCAATATATATATAAGGAACATATACGTTTTATTATTTAAATCGAAACAGCAAACAGATACTTTGAAAAACCATTTTCCGGGTGGGAGAGAATAAGAAACTACCAATTGCCGACGATAATCATAGATTTATAGTTTGAAAGGCGGTACTACAATTGAAATTTCTGCCATCTCTATATTGTTTTTAGAACTAAATCTATAGCATTGCGTTAGTTCTTGATGTTGCAGTTAGAGTGAATCCCAAGTAAACTAGCGTTCAAAATAGCCTAAGGTAATCTGGGTCCCTATAGAAGCGTAACGAAATCCCCACTGGTAAATCGTGGGAAGTTTATTAATTATTGGTTTCAAATATTACAAATTATTTTATATCATTTAATTCTTCGCAAATGTAATGTTACACTCACAGACATTTATATATTTAACTAGGCCGATTTTAATTTGTTGTTTTTGTTCAAATTCCTTCAAACATAGTCTTAAATTCCATGGTTATTACTTAATGCACGCTGCATTTATTAAATTGTGAAAACTAATCCTAAAGTTATCTAATATGTGAATAACATTAGCGAAGCATTTAAAAAAACTATTAATATATTTATTTTTTTAAAAAAAAATCTGACTGTTCATTTATGGTTGATCGATGTATATTTTTATTGCATTTATTAAAAGTGGGCTAGTTGATTTTTCGTCTTGATTTTGGTGGCAAGAATGATCATTTTAAGGTTAATAAGTATATAAAGAATGTGTGGATTGTTTGATTATGTTCATGCAAAAATGTTGATGCTCAAAATACAACTAATGTATTACAAAATTATTATTTTCTTCTTATTGAAAAACTTAAAATCATATTATTTGTTAATGAAACATCTTTTTTTTTTTTTGAAGAGTAGAAGAATTTCCTCAAAAAATGGGATTTTTAGTATATTTTAACAATCTTAATGTAAATGAGTCAAAAAGTTAACCAAGTTACAAATTGAATCAAGTAAACTAATAATGAATCTACTGAACTTTCAACTATTTCTCTTCATTTAAGAAAACGCACCCTCGCAATCATTAAAACAAAACTACTTATTAGTATCTTGAAGAGATTGGCATAAATAAAGATATACAAAAGTAAAGACCATTTTACTCAAAATGAGAAATAACAGGCAGTGTAGCTAAAGTAACGTATAGAAATAAAAACAATATTTATAATGATGAAATAAAACTTTATATAAATTGTTGAAGCATAAATAGAAATTTTAAAAAAGTGTAGAAATTGTATGATTTTTTACTATCTTATAATTACAATATTTAATTTTAGAATTTTGAATTTAATAAAATTTGTTGTCGCTAGTATTTTATAAATAAGACGAATACAATGTTTAATGAAAATTGTGCAGTGAAAAACATTATTAATAAAAATGCCTATAGTTAGTATGAAAAAATAATTTTAATAAACAACTGTTTTCTTTATATATATATTGGAAAAAAGGCGACTCCTGATAATTAATTTAAAATGATAGGTAATTAAATGGAAGAAAATGAATGCATAAAAAAAAGAAGAAAATAAAATATAATGTTTTATTTTGAGATAAATAATTTGGGCATCATAGTAAGTATGCATATTTGTACATGTGAGAATAAATGTAGATAACAACACACAGATTAGCAATTAATTAGTTTATTACAGAAATATATTATTGTTAAATAATATTTACAATAAATACTAAGTAATAAATATAAATATGTTAATTACATATCAACGAGTGAAGCTTCCTTTAAATTTAAAATCCTTTATAGCTAAGCGCTTTCTATGAAATATTTAAACCCCATAATCTTAGCTACTTAATTGACGACACATGATAAAATGCTCAAATATACATATCACAAAATATCCTATGCTTTGGAGAGAATAAAACAAGGACTCTTGTTAATGGCATTGTTATTCATCGTCGTCATCATCTTCAACCAATATCAATCCACTGCAGGATGAAGGTCTTTCCAAGTTCAAACCACCCTCTCCGATCTTTAGCTTCTCTTCTCCAGATCACTCCTGCACACTTTCTCATTTCATCCATCCATAACACATGTGGTCTATTTCGGAGTCTTTTACAATCTCTTCGAATCCAGTTTTAGATTTCAATTGTTCATATATTATCATCTCTTCTAGGAATATGTCCAGCCCATCTCCACTTCAGTCTTTTAATTTTTTCAATGAGGTCAATAACTTATGTTTGTTCTCTTACCCATATATTGCTTTTTCACTCTCTTCTTGTTACTCCTATCATCCATCTCTCCATATTTCTTTGTGTGGTCTGAAGTCTTTGTATTTCTCTTCTATAAGTGTCCAAGTCTCAGATGCATAAGTAAGAACTGGTAAAACGCATTTATTAAAAACCTTTCTTCTCAAACACATAGACATATTTCCTTTTAGCATCAAGTTATTTCTACCAAAAGCACACAATCAAAGTTTAATTCTATAATTAATTTCATCCATTATGTTTCCATATGTATGAATAATTTAATCAAAATATTTGGACCTGGTACCTTCTTATAACTCATCATAATCAATCTTTATTTTCAGATTTTGAGAGAATTCATGGAATAATACTTTAGTCTTTTTAACATTTATCTTTAGTCCTACTTTCCCACTTTCATCTGATAACTCCTGCAACATTTCCTGCACCTCCAAACGATTATTTTCAAAAACACCTACATCATCTGTAAAATCTAGATGACGTAAATAATATTCATTTACTTTCACTCTTTTAGATTCCCATTTTAATGGACAAGATTCTTCTTGCAACACTGCTGTAAAAAGTTTTGGAGATATAAATCACCCTGTCTTACACCCTTCCTAGTATCATTATGTAATATAATTGTTGCTGTTGCATTTTTATAAATATTGTTTAAAATCTGACAATATCCTTGATCTACACCTTCATGATCCAATGCTTAAATCACTGAATAAATATTTGTAGAATCAAATGCCTATTCATAATCTACAAATCCTAAGCATAATGACAACTCATATTCATTTGTCCTCTCTATAACTTAACTCAATACCTGGATACGATCTACTGTACAAAAACCACTTTTATATTCAGCTGTTCTCTTGGTTTGTGGAAATCCAATATTTTCTTTATACGAGTTGTAATTATTTTGGTATAAATATTGTAATTTTAAATATCTTCTTTATAACCTTTTTCTGGTACATCTTTATCACTTAGAGATTCGGTGTATAACTTTGCTAAAAAAAATTCTAATTCCTTACCTCCTTCATTTAATACATCAATTATAATTACATCATTACCTGAAGCCTTTTTTTTTTTATGAATTTAATTGCATGTCTCATTTCTTCATTTAACATTCTAGGCAATTCAGAACATATAATAGATATAAGAGGTACTTGTTGTTTATTACTATATAATACTTGATAGAAGTCTTCTACCAATTTTATGGTGTCATCTCTCTTTTTAGTAATAGTTCCATCTTTTTTACTTATTGAAGATATAAATTTTCTAACAATACCAATATGTTGTTTTGTATTCTTCAGATTTTTCTTCTTTTTAACAGCTTTATTTGCATGTTCACAGTTATATTTTCTTGTGTCATTTTCGCCTCTTTTCAGCACCCTTTTACAGAATACGAAGTATTCAATCCTTTCTAAGGCATCATTTTTGTATATCTTCATATTCCTTCTTTACTTCATACAATCTCTAATCTCAGTAGAAATTTTATTATTCAATTGCTGCTCTTTTCTCCCACCTATCTTTGTTGCAGTTTTTAAAAATGTATCAGTTATTTTTTATTAATGTCTTTCAAATCTGAATCATGTTCAAAATCTACTAATACGTGGAACCGATTTGTAAGTACTAATTTAAATTCATTACATTGTTTCTGAAAATTAGTAATATCAACTGTAAATATTGTTTTACTTGATAATTTTTGTCTCTCTACTTTTGCATTAGCACCTATCTTACATCTTACTAATCGATTATCACTTTCTGTGTTAAATTTCTTAAGAATATTACAATCTTGAAATATGTATTTTCTGTTAGTCAAAATATAATCGAATTCTGCTCTTCCTTCTTTTGGATGCTTCCATGTCCATTTCCTTTTAACATTTTTCTCAAAAAAAAAAAAGAATAATATAAAGTTGTTTTTTTTCCTGCAAACATCACAAGTCTGTGACCTCTCTCATTTCTATTACCATAACCAAAAATACCTACAACACTTTCATCCTTAATTTGTTTACCAATTCTAGCATTAAAGTCTTCCATAACAATTTTAACATGTTGTTTACTTTGATCAAGGGTCTTTTGTACATCCATATAAAAATCTTGTACTACTTCATCCCTATGAGAACTTGTTGGGCTATAAACCTGAATCATGTGCATTTGGTATCTGTTATTAAGTTGTATAACTAATTTTGCCACTCTGTCCTATAAACCCCCAATCTCCACGATGTTATTTTTCTACTTTTTATTTATAATGAATACAAATCTACTTGTATTTCCAATATTTGTGCATTTATAGTAGAGTACAAGTCAATTTTTTAAATGAATTCTCTCTTTACTTTTTCTTCTTACTTCAAAAAGTCCAATAATGTCCCATTTAATATAAGACTATTCTTCTAATTCCTGCAATCTTTCATCACTTGAAAGTGATCTACAGTTGTAAGTACCTAAATAAAAAGTCATCAAAAGGCAACCTTGGCCCACAATCAGGAGTTTCTTAGCACTCTCTCCCTTCAGCTATGAACCTCTGTCTTGGTTGGTGACATTACAGCTTCCTGGGAATAAAAGCCATGATTTATTTTTGTCTGTCATGATTGTATATATCTATTCGGAAAATATATATCATTTACACATACATTAATTCTGCCTTATCAGGCAACTGAGAAAAAAGACCATGGTGTTTCTTGATCTTAAACTCAGAGATAAAAAGCCAATAAACTTATCACGCTGGCTAATGTGTGTTGGTGAGCAGCCCATCCATGTTCATATCTTATATGAATAATAACATAGAAATAACAGCTGCAAGGACAATAACTATGGAGTGGACATTAGGAATTTGCCTTGCTCAGTTCCTTCAAGGCCTCCACGAGTAAACAAATGGTCTTCTTTCAGTTAATAGCAAACTCTTTTTACAGTTGTTATTACTGGATATTAAACTCGCCTCCTTCACTTATCTTTTAGAATCATCTCTATCTCCGAACAAAAACGTGAGTGTTTGCAATTCGGTGCTGCCAGAATATTGACCTAGTTTCATATTTATTTTTAACTTTATTATAGAGACATCTGTGTTGATATATGTTGGTGGAAATATTAGCATGCCTTTCACCAATGAATATACCTTCACACCCTAATTGAAGGCACGTTATTCCATGAACAACCTGGGGAGTGGATTCATAATCAATATGGTCCTTAGAAATATTAATTGCCCTAAGATAAAGATGTAAAATATTTCTTACTTACTAATATTTTAAAAACAAAATATTCATGCGTACAATTTTATAATTTTAATTTTGAAAAACAAAAATATGAAGGATACAGAAATTAATTAAGTCAGTCACTATATTTTAGAATCCCCCCCCCCCTCGTTCTTTATTTCACATTAAATATAAACATTCAAATGAGCTGAAAGAAACAATTATTTTCTGGCTTTTTACTGCAGAATAGCAGAAAATAAAGCATTCATTATAAATATTATTTTGTCTGTACTTATTTTATACCACAATGTAGAAGTTAAATTTATATTAAAACAATACGATAAAGACTTAATAAATATATTGTGAAAAAAGATTTGAGTTTTTAAAAATTAAGGTTTTATTACGTGTACCATAAGCTTAAGAAATGTATACTTAATAATGTTTTGTATATAGTATTATAATTTTAAAATGCAATATTATTTTATATGAAATTAATATAAATTTTGCTCAAAATTACATTTGTAATATTTAATGAATTAACTAAAATACTAGGCGCTAAGGAAACACACACGATCAGCTTCATTGGTATGTGTTCTGGGGTTTTGTTTCCTAAATAATAAAGTTATTATATATTTCATGGACACTTCAATATTATAACCATAAATTTAATGTTAACCTAAATAAATAAATTATTTTATTTTGTTTTTTTTTTAAAGTAATTTGTACTTTTTTCTTAAAAAGGTATTAGTACTTATATGATATAGAGTTAACAGTGGTAATATCTAGTCTAATAAATGACTAATAAATATTATTAAGAGTATATACACCATTTACTTTATTTATTTATTTGTTTTAATGTTATGTTAATCTTGGTGTTTTATTTTGTTCATGTTGATTATAATAAAATTTATATTGTATTTATCAATTGTTATGGTGTTTTGGTCTCGATTTCATTTGCACATTTGTTATTTCAAATTATTATACATCTATCAATGAAAGACATAGTAATAGATTTATAACATTAGTTTATCATTTTCCCTCATTATTTGCAGCAGACACATTTAATATTTTCTGTAATTTTATTATCTAAATAAATAGCATTGTTATATTACATTGGAAACATTCTCCAATCTATTTTTTAATTTTATAATTTATTCATTAATGATTCGTTTTTTGTTTTATTCCTCAATTTAATGTATGTATGGAAAGTTGCGTTGGATAAATGATTAGATATCAGGAGTAAAAAAAAAGACTATTATTTCACTTACATTATTTAAATACAACCATTTACTACAAAAATAATAATAGGAAATCTTGAAAAGTATTAGAATCTCTTTTTTATATATTTTTTTACCACCTTAAAGGGTACTGACGCCAGAAACTATAAAGGCAACAACTGGTTTCTTCCATTTGATAAAATTTAAACACTATTTTAAAACAAAAAAGCCAAAACATTAAGAATATTATTAATACAACTTAAAACTTTCTGAACAATCTTTATACTGAAATGGCTTTCCAAACGAATATAAATGTAATTACGTTGTATCATATTATTAACATATGAAATTTTAGAGACAAATAGTGAATCAACTTAACAATCATAAATATTTTCCCAAAACAAAACAAGTAATGTGTAGTTTCAAATGAGAGCTGAATAAAAAAATTTCACATTTTTTCAGATTTCTTATTCTTAATTTAAATATTTTGCCTCCTAACTCTTGTATAAACATGCGTATGCTTGTGCATACAAATTTACATTGTAATAAAACACTTAAATAAACGATTTTTTTCATACTGTCTTCTTTGTTGGTGAAGGTTGTGTTAAACTTCAAATTTTTGTGCATCACATTTATATTTATTTTTTAATTATAATTGCATAAAAGTCAACATATTTGTTTCATATATGGATTGGCAAATGAGATATATTTTGTAAAAAAATCAGTTCTCTAAATTTAGACAAACTAGTAAATTTCTTGACCAATATCATTGATCAGACAACCTTAATGGTAATAAATAGTTAAAATTGAATGGAAAAACATAAATTTACTTGTTCTAAATCACTTTCTAAACCGTAACAAAATTTCAATGTCTATTCAGAAGCAACGAAATTCTACTTAAAATATAAAACCTTATTTATAGTATAATAAATTGCCAAAAGTAATTCTATAGTGATTTTTACAACTTGTTTTTTCTTTAGGTAATCACAAATCAAGAGCATGATTAAATTTGTTTTTAAATGTTTTCTTCTAGAAATAAAATTAAAAAAAAAAACTACATCAACAGCTGGAACCTAATTGCATTAATCTGATAAAATAACATTATTCTGGGCAAGAAATCAATAATAATAAAAATATGATGAATATAGATTTTATTATCTAAACAAAAATAATTCTGGAATTGTTTAGATAAACATTTTTCTTCATCCAATTACAACTGACGACCAAACATAATTATTAGATTTATTTGTTTTGAAGTTTATTTTATTGTAAAAGTAAAAAAACAAAAAAAATCTAAATACGTAATTCTTCTAAAATAATATTTTGCGCAAGAAATCAATATTTAAAATCATTATGAATAGTATACGTTTTTATTACTGAAATCAAGGCAAAAACAATTACGTAGGTCGTATTTAAACATTTTTCTTCAGTCTACTACAAATTAAATCTATGTGTTTTATTTGACTTCAAATATTTTATTTTAAAAGTGAAAAAGAAGTCTGAACCTAATTGTATTCTATTTCTAAAATATTATATTTTATGTAAAACATCAATATTAAGTAAAAATCAAAAATAGTCATAGGGATATATGTTTTTTTTCTTTTTTTTTTTAAAGTGTCATAGCAGCGGCCGCGACCCGCAACCCGGGCAACTGTCGGCAAGTGCAAGACAGTCGCCCTGACCTTTCGACCACCAATGCAAGACAGGGATATATGGTTTTATTACTGAAATCGAATCCAAAAATAATTCTGGAGGGTGTATACAATATTTTTTCTTCAGCCAATTACAAATTTTCACCGTAACTTCAATTATTGATCTTGAGATATCTTCTCACTGAAAGTAAAAAGAATCTAACCCCCAATTACATTATTTGTACAAAGTAATAAATATTTTAGCAATATTTTTTTGCAAAAAATCAATATATATATAAGGAACATGTACGTTTTATTATTTAAATCGAAACAGTAAAAAGATACTTGGAAAAAACATTGCTCGGGTGGGAGTGAATAAGAAACTACCAATTGCTGACAATAAGCAAAGAATTATAGTTTGAAAGGCGGTACTAAAATTGAAATTTCTGCCATCTCTTTATTGTTTTTAACACTAAATCTATAGCATTACGTTAGTTGTTGATGTTACAGTTAGAGTGAATCCAAAATATACTAGCGTTCAAAATAGCCTAAAGTAATCTGGGAGCGAACAGAAGCGTAACGAAATCCCCACGGGTAAATCGTGGGATGTTTATTAATTATTGGTTTCAAATATATAACTCATCAAATATTACAAATTATTTTATGTCATTTAATTCTTCGCAAATGTAATCTTATACTCATAGACATTTATATATTTAACTAGGCCGATTTTAAGTTTTTGTTTTTGTTCAAATTCCTTCAAACATGATCTTAAATTCCATGATTATAATTTTATGCACGCTGCATTTATTAAATTGTGATAACTAGTCCTAAAGTTATCTAGTATGTGAAAAACATTCGTGAAGCATTTAAAAAAAATATTAATAGATATTTTTTTTTAAAAAAAGAAAATATATTTGTTCATTTGTGGTTGATCGCTGTATATTTTTATTGCCTTTATTAAAAGTGAGCTGATTGATTTTCTTCTTGATTTTGGGTGCAAGTATGATCATTTCAAGATTGATAAGTATATAAAGAATGAGTGGATTGTTTTATTATGTTCATGAAATTCTAAAAACAGGTTTGAGAACATAAAACAGACTCACACAAAACTTTTTATATTCACCTTTTCTTTTATGTCTATAACAATATGTCTGCAGACAGGAATTTGCTGTTAACTGAAAGGAGGTTTCTTGATTCCTATGAGACGGTTTGATTCCTCTTGAAAGAATTAAAAGAACCGAGTAAAGAAAATAACAAATGTCCATTCCATAAGTTCATGTCGTTGCAGCTGTTATGACTATGTGCTTTTTCATATTCTATATGGACATGAATGTGCTGCTTACCAACATGCATTAGCCAATGTGGTAAGGTAATTGGATTTTACTTCTGAGTTTAAGATTAAGAAGCACACTTGATAGCCTGATAAGATAGAATGAATGGGTGTGTGAATTAAAAAAATTATTATGGATAAATTCAATTATGAAATACAAAAAATAATCAATAACCTTATCTCCAGGAGGCTGCAAGTCACCAGTCAAGGAAATGGTTGGTGGCTAAAGACAGATGGTACTAAGAATCTCCTGATTGTGAACAAGGAGGCCATTTTATGATGACTTTTTATTTAGGTTCTTACAACTGCAGTCAATTTTAAGTGAAGGAAGATTGCAAGAATTGGAAGAAAAACTGTCAAAAATTAAATGGGACATAATTGGACTCTGTAAAGTGAGAACAAAAGTTGAACAGACAATTAATTTAAAAAGAGAACATGTACTCTAATACAAAGACACAAATATAAGAACTCCAAGTGGAGTCGGATTTATTGTAAATAAAAAATGGAAGAACAACATTGTGGAGATTGATGGTGTATCATACAATGTATCAAGATTAGACATTCAACTTAATAGAAAATACCAAATGCAGATAATTCAGGTTAATGCCTCAACAAATTATCATAGTGTTGAAGTAGCAGAAGATTTTTATATGGATGTACAAACGGCTTTTGGTCGGACTAAAATATATTTTAAAATTGTTATGGGAGTCTTTAATGCTAAAATTGGTAAACAAATTAAAGATAAAATCGTTGTAAGTAAATTTAGTTATAGTAATAGAAATGACAAAGGACATAGAGTTGTGGAGTTTGCAGCAAAACAAAAACTCTATATTATGAATTGTTTTTGGAAAAAAAATATTAAAAGGAAATGGACGTGGACGCAATCAATTGAAGGTACAGGAGAATTGACTCATATTTTGGCTAACAGAAAATACATATTTCAAGATTGTAATGTCCTTAATAAATTCAACACACGAAGTAATCATCGATTAGCCAGATCTAAAATACATGTAAATGCACAACTAGAGAGACAAAAATATTAAGAAAAACAATATTTATAGCTGATATTACTAATTATTAGAAATATTCTAATAAATTTAAATTAGAACTTGCAAATCGGTTTTAAGTAATAATAGATTTTGAATATGATTCAGATTTGAATGAAATTAATAAGAAAATAACTGATACACTTTTATAACTGCTACAAAGATAACTAGTAGAAAAAACAGTAATGGACGAATAAAATTTATACTGATACTAGAGATTATACGAAGAAAAGAAGAAATATGAAAATATATAAAATGACGCATTGAATGGGATTGAATATTTCGCATTTTGTAAAATGTTGCGAAAGAAAGTTGATAAAGATATAAGAAACTATAATTGTGATCTAACAAGAAAAACTGAAGAAACGAATAAAAGTATCAAGAGTGTAAAACAACATTTTGGTATTGGTAGGAAACTTACATCTGCAATATAAAAAAAAGATGGAACTATTACTAAAAACAGAGATGAAAACATGAAATGGGTAGAAGAATTTTATCAAGAACTATGTAGTGATAAAAAACATTTATCTCCAATTTCTATTATAACGTCTGAATTGCCCAGAATTATAAATTAAAAAGTGAAACATGCAATTAAATTTATGGGGAAAAGGAAACGTTCCAGATAATGATATAAATATAATCGATATATTAAAAAAAGCAAATGAAGAAATAGAAAAAAATTAGGAATGTTATACACCAAATGTCTAAATGATAATGATGTACTAGATGATTGGAAGAATACAATATTAATCTTTTAAAAAGATTATAAAAAGATATTACAAGTTACAGACCTATCAGCCTTTTATCACTATTATACAAAATTTTTACAAAGATAATTACAACTATGTACAGAGAACATTGGATATCAACTATCAAAGAGAACAAGCTGGATTTAAAAGCGGTTTTAGTAGAGTACAGCATATCCATGTATTGAGAGAAGTTATAGAAAGGACCAATGAATATTCGTTACCATTACGTAATGGATTTGTAGATTATGAAAAGATATTTGATTCTATAAACATTTTTTCAGTGATTAAAGCATTAAGTCATATAGCTATATCCCAGGATATTGTAATATAGTGGAAATATTCATAAAGATGCAATAGCAACAATTAGATTACAGAATGATAAAAGGAAGGTTAACGTTTAGAAGGATGTAAGACAGGGTGATTCCATATCTCCAAAACATTCTACAGCAGGGCTGAATGAACTATTTTATGGATTTAAATTGGAAGCTAAACAGTAAACATAAATGGAGATTATTTAAGTCCTTTAGATTTGGAAGATGATGTAATTGTTTTTACAAGTATTGCTTGAGATCTTTTGAATATGTTACAAGGCAGTATCACATAAACTTAAAATATAGGATTAAAGGTAAAGCTTGATGTAATGTTCAATGGATATTCTCCACATGTGGAAATAAAGATTGATTATGATGTCCTAGAAGAAATTAACAACTACAAATATTCTGGTCAGATTATTAATAAAGATGAAACATAATGGATAAAATTAATCATAGAATTAAACTTTGTTGGAGAGATTTTGATAGAAATAACTTAATACTAAAAGGAAATATACATATGTGTTTGAAAAAGGTTTTCAATAAATATGTTTTACCAGTTCTTGCTTATACATCTGAGACTCAATAGAACAATAATGCAGAGACTTGAGACCACTCAAAGAAGTATGGAGAGATACATGCTAGGAGTAATATGAAGAGATTGAAAATTGCAATATATGGGTAAGAGAATAAACAGGTATTATTGATATTGTTGAAAGAATGAACAGACTGAAGTGGACATGGGCTGGACATATTGCTAGAAGAGATAATAATAGATGGGCAATTGAAATCTTAAACTGGGTTCCAAAAGACTATAAACGACTCAGAAAGAGACCACATATGAGATGGAGGAATGAAATAACTAAGTGTGCATGGGTGATATGGAGAAGAGAGGCTACAGGTAGGAACATATGGATTGAACTGTGAGAGACCTTCATCCTGCAGTGGATTGATAATGCTTGACAATGATGATGATGATGATAACAATGTGTTCTTCATGCACAAATTCGACTGTTGGTTATCGAATGGTAAAATCAATTAAACAACAACAATAAAAACTAACTTTCAAAACAGAAAACAAATGCTCACTAATTCCTTTAGCGTTTTTTTTTTTAAATAATAAATACTTTAATTATTGAACAAAATGATAAAAACAGAAAACAAAAATAAAACAGCTTTTATGTCATTTCATATTGTCTTAGCTTTGTTGAAGTAGAATTATATATATATTGTGCCGGTCGGATTTGTATGTTCACGTAACAAGATCTAGCATCTAGGCAAAAGTACCTCGAATCCAATTGTGCACAAGATACACAGGTCAGGAGCACTCATGAATTCTTCCCTATTTGCCTATTCCCCAGATCTATAACATTATGAGCAACAATCCCGATGACATCGATTAATCCACTTCTCATCCGCCGGCATCGATCATCGGAGACACAAAATACTCAAGGCTAACTCATGATAGAATAACTTAATAATGAGCATGTTAATTATGTGTAGAGTGGAGATCATCTAGTCATATTTAAGCTTAAGAAATAACTTAATATTTATCTTAACTAAAGAAGGCACTGATTCGAGTTTGATGTATATATATATATTTACGATTTATTAATAATAATTATGTCGGGTCATTTAGCTGACGTGAGCCTCATGATTATTATAGATAGTTATTTGAATCATTTTATACAATAACATGATAATTGTGGCTATGCCAATAATATATGTATGTGTTGGGTAAATTAGCACTATTAGAATAGATTATTAGAATGCTATCACACCCCCAGAAATGAAAAGAGCATTTGATTACTTCAAACAATAATTTTAACACAGATAATATTTGATTACATTTAATATGACAGTTAACTGGGAATTTTAGATAATTAATGCGCGGGATGGGTAATGAACAATTTACACAAACGATACTAAATTTATCGTATTAATACTTATATTAAAATAAGGGACATATGTTTGTTTAAATAAATCATTTCATTACTGCTTATGAATACTTCTGGGCGAATGATAAGATAAGGGAAAAGTGGTACATGCATGGTGGCTTATTATCGGTCCTTTTTATGGATCCTGGAGTGTGCTTCATGAGTTCTAAGTAGTGACCGATTTCCTCTGCAAATTTTGGCAGGGTCGGTTTTACGAACGAAAAGAGTCCAGATTCCCTGGAATGAGGTACAGGTGAATCATGGATGTGGAGGAGTGGTCGGCTATGTCAGTATCGGGCTGGTTTTTCCAGAGTGATCCCCGTATAAAGCATGCATGAACCAAGGATGTCCCCAGGGTGGTTTTACAGCCTGGTTCAAGGGCATTGAGATGATGATGAGGTCTGAATTTGTGGTTGCCTCCATGTAATAAAGAAGCATGAACATATATATAAAGAATGGCCTTTATGCACTAAACGCTTATTAATAAAACATAAATATACTTCTGAAATTAAAGATTATTGGGACGTATTTATTGCCCAAAAATGATGAACTATTCAGTGTAATGACATGGCTTCACTTTAAGCAAACAGTGATAATAATTATACATATAAACATAGAATAAAAGGTTAAGGTCCCCTTCCCCCTTTTACATTATATTACTTAATATTATTCATTACGTTTTACACGTTAAACATCAATTATGGTTGATTTATGCGTTTGTGGAAACACATTAATTGATTACAAAAAAAAAGGGTGGTCGTAATAGCTAAGATGAAATTTACATATATAATATAGTTGAAAGATAAAAGATAGCACATTATTTAGGAAGAAGAATGGGAAAAACAGATGTCAAATCTGTTTTTCAACAGTAAACATGAAAAATATAATTAACTTATTTCTCTAAAACCACGAGCATCGGCCCAAGCCGAATAAGACTTGTTTTTATCAATTATTTACCCAGTAAATGATGGGTGGGGAAAATAAAATAAGTTATATGCTGGTGATTTTAAAATATTATTGGCATTAACTTTAAAATATAAATACGTAAAAATGTTAATAAAAATTATTGGCCTCTTTTAATAAAATAAAAGAAAAACATTTTATAAGAGGCTTAGCATAGATTAGTTATATAGAGTTATATATATTTGAAGACATTTAAAAGATATAGTTTAAAATATACACATTACATAGAAGGCAGGATTTTAGTAATTATAAGTGGTCCGAGTTCTTTACCTTGATGATTGAGAAAAGCATTTCACTAGGAGTCAGTCCATCAGTATTGTCACTAGATCTAGGGTAGTGGGATGATTTGAGATAGCACTTCATTTCATTGGAAAGACATATGTAAAGTTCAGTAGCACAAAGTACGGAAGCTTCGTTCATGGGATGAGCATGTTAGAACGGAGGGACAAGGCAAAACGTACTACTCACAACACATTGCGTGAAAATTACATCGGGCGTGGATTATGTTCAGCAGCTTGGCTATTTAATGATCTCCCCTTTCCTTGTGGATTTAAATCCAGCAGTATTTATATCTTTAATTTGAATTTGTAACTAGGCAACTACTGCTGGACCTGAGGCAGTTTAAACACTTAGATTTCATTTGGAATCATTTGGCTGGATACTCTTATCTGGTAAGATGTTTGAAACAATGCAAGTTTGTTATCAGTTTCTGGAACGATTGTTTTAAAATATATCTTGTGATTTTAAAACAAGGTAGCGTGGACAATTTCCTCTAATGGGTTTCTTCTATTATTACTAATTTGTAATCTTCTATTTTAATCTATAGGATCTTCCGGGTTATTGTTTTTCGAGAGACTTACTAACAAGATTGCATCATTTCTGGCTACAAACTTATATATGAAAAATATAATAAGTATCATATATATATATATAATATACTATTAATTCAATCACAATCTCCTACGCTAAAATATACATATATATTTATTATTTACGCCCGCATACACATGAGAATATTATTATTAGATTAAATATTAAATTAAGACCACATACGTTTACATTATTTTATACTATTGGGTAAAGAAATATAGGTGCTGAT
>JAQFVV010008450.1:0-30732 GCA_028023455.1 Epiperipatus broadwayi
TCATGCTCTTAATTCCACACACTTAAGATTTGCCTCCATACAAAAGCTTGGGTCAAAAGAAGGTGGATTCATTCCATTCTTTCTCAAAATACTATATCTCATGTCTGGAAAATTAAGAGTATTCATTTATAATTTATCTTTAAAGCGCATGTGCATTGGCTTAATCACTAATATTACTATTACATAAAAAACATAGCGATATATAAAACAATATCTCAATTCAATTTACTGCAAAAATTATATCTGTTAAAAAGAATTAATACAAAAATTGACCAATGTAATTAATTATATTTTTGCATTAATTATTCCTCTCCATCCTCTGGATAAGATTCCAGTTTAATTGCTAAGAATCTTACAGATACTGAACACTTTATCTGGGATCCTCATCACTACTGTTTGTAGTCTTCATCTTATCCATGGCTTTTATAATTTTCTTTATTGTATATAATAGTAGAGCGGTAGATTTTAGTGGTCAAGGGCCATGGATTGTTATCTAATTATGTTATTTTTAGTGTTCAAACTTTTTATGAACTTTTAAGCATTTTAATTATTTTTATTTTATTATTAAAGATATTACAGTTATCTTTTTCATATTTTTTTCAAAATATTGTAGAAATTTTTAAAAATATTTGATCCATCTCTTTTATTTATCACTTGCTTACTGTTGGTGAAAACTTGCTTTCTCCTTTTTATTACTCTGAATTTAAATTATCATATTTGCTTGTTAATTCTTTTTCCATTTGCTTAGCATTATATATTTTATGTCAAAAATTAAAAAAAAAAAGAAATTTATTTTTAAAAAACATTTAAAATTATTTTCAGAAATTTATAAACTATGAAACAGTCTCAATATTGCCAAAGTATAATAGTTACACAACCCAAGAATGTGGGGGTTAATAATAATAAAAATAACTAATAATAAAACAAAAAGCTGTAGTTTAATAAAGTATGAGAAGTTGCTGAATGTCAAATTTTACTCAAGATTTTTTTTTTAGGAATTATATAAGCTCAAATAAATAAGTAACTATTAAATTAAAATTACCTTGATATTAGTTTAAATAACGAGAAAGTAGACATTTTAGATAAATTATTGCAAAATTTACAACACAAACTAAATGATACATCTCAGAGGAATAAAATCAATATTATAATGTTAACAATAAATTAAAGATTCCAAAAAAAAAAAAGAGTAAAAATATGTTAATGTTGAAAATAAAAATGACTAGTGAAAAGCTAATACTAGCATTGAAAATTTTCCAAGAGGATAGAAAAGAAAGTATATTTATTGTCATGGTAAATAATGCTGGCCACTGGCTTCTCAAATATTTCACATATTTTGGTGGTAAAAACTGTACCATATTTATCAAGATAATGAGGAAGTGAAGTTGACTTTTCTTATTTAATATTCCCTATGAACTGATCAAGCTGAAAACTGTAATTATAAATAATAAATCAATAATAATACATATCTCAATTTCTGGTTAGCTAAAATTTATAAAAGGTAAACGTTTTTATATCTAAGTCTCTTCTATTACATATGTGCACATTTCAAATAAATATGCATCAAAATCAAAGGGGCATTTTATTGATCTCAAAATATACTTAAAATAAGTAAACAAATAATCCTAAAGTTCCTTTTAATGTAAACATCATCCATTTCCTTTTTATATTACAATTATTTACTAGTAATTTAATATAGCTAGGCAAAAGAAAATATTAGTGTATGTATATTTTATATCTCAGGGTAAATATCAATGATAAGTATTGATCTTATAAAGAAAATACATAACTATCAAATTTGATAAAAATTATATTTATTTTATTGACATTTAAGGGATTTTATATTATCATTAATAACAAACACAATTATGAAGTTATTATAACTTTTCAAAGTATTAAAGAAAATTTTAAAAAATCCAAAGTAATATTTAATGCAGTTTTCTATAAACTGAAAAAAAAAAATCTTAACTAGGGTTATAGAAAAGAGTGTTGTAATTATGTACTAATAAAAGAAATAACTAATTTGAAATAGTCTTGCATTGGTGGTCGAGAGATCAGCGTGAGTGCCTTGCACTAGCAGGCAGTTGCTCGGGTTGCGGGTTTGTGTCCCGGCCGATGCTATGACACTTAAAAAAAAAAAAAACTAATTTGGAATATAGTTTTATATGTATTTCACAGGTAAAAGCTTTCTTTTCTAACACAACACATCAAACTTATACAAAATAATATATAGGGAACTTCTGAACAAGCTAACTGAGGATCACAAGTAATGGCATATTTAATAAAGTGGCAAAAACAAAATAAATATATTGCTGCATGTATTTATGTACATTCTCATTTAACATAGAATAAGAAGAATTTTATCATCTTACATAAACAATGAAATAGCTTCACCATCTCTTATACCAATAAAAATTATATATTACTGTATATGACAATGCCAAGTATGCAATAACCACTATTCAAATTATTTGTTGAACAAACTAAATTTACCAACACCTTAATTCTACTACTTATATTCCTAATAACTCACTAAATGTCAGAACAATTTTTTTTAACCTGGAATGATGTATTTATAAGATTTAAAGTTGGTAGAATTGTAAATTCTAATAATTATTATATAACCCTTAATGAGAATAATCATTCACACCAAATTATTTAATGGGGTGTTTGTAAATATATATAAAGCAAAACATTATTTTTAAATATTATCTTTGTTGTTTTTAAAAAACGTTTCGTTGAGAGATTGATGAGAGAGATAAAAATGCATAGCAACAATAGATAATAAAATTATTATTAATGGAAATAATTTCTTTTTCTTTCTTTCTTAAGTACTGAATTCAAAGTTCATTTTTAACCTGATTTTCATCAGGTTTCCTGGGTGACATTGTTGACAAAATAAAGCAAATATTACCTAAAGAAAGTTTATTCTTGCTAAATTTTAAAAGTTCTAGGTAAAAGTCTATTGTTCCCAAAACTTCTTTAGACGATATTTACAGGTGGACATAAAAATTAAGAATTCTTGGAAATGTTAATTAACTAGTTAAAAAAACGACACAATTTTTACAATAACTTCAGTTTTAATAATATCACAGCAAAAGCTTTACATTGATAGAAACTAGAAAAACTAAGGAAAATAATAAGCCTAAAACAAATGAATAGTGATTATCATTTAAAAAACAAGGTAAAAAAAAAAGAAATTTTAACATCCAAAATAATAATTACTTTATTGTTTGTTCATAATTTCTAATTTATCATTAATTAGGTTTAAATTAAATCTTCATTGATAATTTCTTTGTATTTCTCACAAAATTATCAGTCAAACCATTACTTCTTACCTGAGATAATCCATAACTTCAGAATCTCCAAAACTAGTCGCATAAGAATTCTTCATTTTTATCTTGTACCTCAAAAGTTAACAAATTTCAAGGCATTTATAAGAAAATATCCATCCTAATAAAAGATACAAAACAAATCATTTTCAGAAGGTGGATATTTTGTCATCATAGCAATTGGCTTCTTGTCTATCTAAAACTAGAAATTATAGATACTGTCTGTATAAATGATGAGTTTCATCTTTTAATTTTTTTTTTTTATACACCAGTGATGTTTACATTCTTTATGCATGCCAGTGATGCTATCTTGTTATATTTATTGTCCCACAGAGATATCATTTATTTGCATATAGCTCATTTTCTAGCTATAGACTTGAAAATAATGCGATGCACAATGTGGCAAGAACTACTGAATCCACAGTATAACTACCAGGGCATAAGCAAGAATCAGAATTTGATTCTTTGCCTTCATACAATTCCATGTGGCATATGCATAACCATTGTGACTATCACCACACACATACCATTTGAAATCTCTCTCTATTGGTTTTAAGTGTTTATATTTTTACATGGTACTATGCCCAGTAAATTCTGTGATTGCTTTATCAACTGCAACCTCTCTGTGCATCTAATAATCAGTCTTAAAATTTACATTGTACTGCTTTATACAAACATAGACATGCAAGTGCAAACACAAGTACACTAATACAAATATAAACTCACTAATAAATTATTAAACTTTCTGAGAATCATTATGTCATTCCAAGTATTTAAGTGCAAGAATGAGGGCTCTTTGCAGGCCATATATGTAGAGATGAAGAGCCAAAGCTAAAATTGTTGTTGACCTTCAAAGGGAATAACTTCTTTAACTTAATAAAGAACATTGTGTAAAGAAATAAAGTATGTGAGATATGTGAAAAGATGGATGTTGTTACTAACACTCTCCAGTTTTCAGAAATAAACATCAGATTAGATGTTCATGTGAAATGAATGCATATCAATGAGTATGCAAGACCCAAAGAAACTGATATCCTCAAAAAAAATGTAAATATGAGGTGTGGAAAATTTCACAAATCTATGTGTTTAGGTTGAGGAATTAAAGACAGCCTTTGCAGGTGAAAAACAACTGAGAGGTCTCAAACTTATGGTGATTACTGTCAGGCCATAATGAGCAATTTTTGGAATGAGGATAAACAAGACTCTATACACCACTATTTGTCTCATGAGAAATATAGCTGTACAAGGAAAGCTATATTTAATTATTTAGACAACAAGTTGCTGAGGTTAAAACATTAACTATGTTTCCATTATTTGAAACCCAAATAGGGTTTTTTTTTGCACCAAAACTTACTTGCCATATCGAACAGATATTTGTAGCCACCAATCGAAATATTGTCAAAGAAGTGGTGGATATTTTGGGAACATTGGAAGCTGGTGAGAACCCCTATGATGGTGCATACAAATCATAAAAAGACAATCTGAATCACTCATTCACCAGTATTTACTGTAAAAGGCCAGAGATTAATACTTAGATCATACTTGATGAAGGGTCCAAAATAATCACCAGTTCAGAGGATAGGTGCATATAGTGAATATGGTGATCATGTGGGAGATAAGAGGTATGATCATAATGCTAACATCTATATGAAGGCTACCCTTATATTAGAGTCAGTACAATGGTCAAAACTACAATGGCTGAACCTAGGGGTTGTCCATTACTAAGTAGGACCTCATGGTAATGTTCCTCACTGTGGGGACCTATGATTAGTTTGGGGAGATATGGTCTGATCACATTGAATTCATTAGGATTTGATTTGGATGATTTTGAACCTTAAGACTCAAATAACCAACCTACTATTAGGAGTTGTTTGGATGTTACTATTTTGCTGGAATCAAAATTGTGGCTTTAATAGATATAGGCATCCAAGTATTCATCATCTCAGATGAAGTCTTTCATAGTCTTCAAGAAGTAGATCCATCCATCCTTCTTTACCAATCAAGCAATCTTTTCAGATCATAGCCAATGGCTGTGAAGCCAAATTGATTCCCTAGAAGATATGGCTTAAGATCTGCTTGAATTCTGTAACCATAGACATGTACTTTTGATTATGGCATGTTTAATACACAAAATGTTCTTGGGGTTCAGATTTTATGGATAGATATGGTTGTGTATTAAATTTGGACATTATATTTCTCACTAATTCTTAGACCCGAGCTACATTGAAACAACCATAACTGAACTAGATATCAAGTTGGAATTAGCTGTGTGTTAATTGGGACATCCAAAAGAATGATGCCCTGCATCAACTGTTGTGTCACTATAAGGGTGCACTTTCAAAGCAAGCAGGGAATTATTAAAAGATGTAACCATAGGATATGGTTGAACAATTTTGATTTGTTTCAATGGAAATTTTATCCCATACCCTACCAGTATAAAAGTAATGTAGATAAACAGGTCAACCAGATAGTGGTATCTTATAAAAGTCTCCACCATCATTTAATAATCCATTGGTTAACATTAAGAAGAAGGTGGGTCGTCTCACATCTGATTGGATGCATGATTCGTATCACAGGATGATCCTGGAATGTGATGTACCTGTCATGCATGAGCTGTTGTCCAAATTTAAATAGAAGAGGATATTTAGCACTGTGGAACTGACTGCTAATTATTGTAAAATTTATTTGCATTCACAAGAGGAAAAGTCCATCACTTTTAAATACAGAAGACAATTATACATTTTTTAATAGCAGGGCAAGGTTAATCTGATTCCTCAAGTGGATTCTGACTGTTGACATGAATAACTTACTTGTTATGTATGAAAATGATATCATCATTGTCTTGAGAGATTTTCCAGAATACCTGCAACATCTTGAGTTATTTGTCTGGGAATGTGATGATAAAAATATTAAGATACATTTGAAAAAAACACATTTGCTACTGAAGAAATAGTTTTTTGAAATATTTTGTGGGGGTGGAAAAAATCAAGTCTTACCTAGATAAAATTGCTGTCATACAAGACTTTCTGGAATAAGAAAATAAGAAACAACTATGTTTGTTTCTTAGGCTGTATAACTTCTACAACCATTTTTATAAGAACTTTGTCTTAGACACCATCAGGTCAAAATGGTTGACATGAAGACAAGGTGAATCTGATAAAATCTAAAATTCATGAATAAAATAATTTTACATTATCGTGACTTTCTATGGACTCAGGATTGTGTTATTTTATCTGATTGATGATAAGAACTCACAGATCTTATATTTTTTGAGTCATTGACTGAAAGATGGCAAACTGAGTTACATGATTACAGAAAAAGAAGCCTTGACAGTCTTATGGGCCTTTTCTAAACTCAAGCAATTTTTGTTAGGGTTGTGGATTCTAATGATAATGGATCACAAAGGTTTGGAATTTCTTAATCATGGATATCTGAATCATGATTGTTTAGTGACTGTGAAGCCTCTTTCTTCAGCAGTTTGGCTATGTTGTGCAATATTGTCAAGTAAAAAGATAATATTAGCAGAAAACCATTTAAGCATCTGAATCAACATATATACATGGAGGACCCGTTTTTAACCACAATCATGTTGGCACTGGATGTTTCTGGAAAAATTTGGTCAATCTACAATCACTGGATTCCTACATTAAGAGATGTAATTTTTAGCTTAACTGATAAATCAATGTCAGTAGGTGCTACTGAACCAGCGATTGATGGAAAAAAATACTAGGCTATAGGTTGTTGGATTGTATACCGATGTATAAGATTGATCTTAATAGCAGCAGATCATGGGTAGTCATTACCCCCCCTTTATCTGAGGAAAAGGTTAATTTTCTGTATGTGCATTATAGTCTTAAAAAAGTGAAGCATGCAGTATGCAGATTATTCTACTGGCCTAGAGTATGTTTGAGCATTAAATTGGAATAGATCCTATGCAGAAAATTGGAAACCTATCTTACCAAAGAAACCCAGTGAGATTTTAGCAATCGATTTTATGAGCCCTTTCCATCATATCATAGATATAAATTTCTGTTCCTCACCTATGACTTATTTTTGAAGTAGGTATTCATATATCCAGTGAGAATAGAAGCTGCTAATGATGTTATCAAGGCAATGAGAAGCTCAATTCCCATAGATTGGAAAACTTGAATCCATCCTTATTGATCAACTTCATTTCTGTCATCAGAGTGAAAGAGTTGTTTGAAAGTCCAGTTTGTTGAAAGTCCAGCATGTGAGACATATTCTAATCTAAATATGTAATCCAAAATCCAATCCCTATAAGAGTGATGAGTAATTGAGCCAACTATTTAGGATTACCTCAAGGGAAATCATTGTTGTTGGGTGAATTAGCTGAAGCGAGTTTTGTTGCATATTAATACGATGCAGAATGAGTCCACCAGTTTCACCCCAGTACATTCTCCATTTTAGCCATGAGGAGCCAATATAAATTAAAACTCCTTAGCTTGCTATTCCAGAGGGGTTATGTCACAGCAATGATTTGAAAAGCTTAAAGAAATTATGGTGAAGATGGGTGACTGATGGGGTTTACAGGAGCACAACACCCCAGTCAGATACCCCCTCCCCCATGTTAGTCATTTATCAATTCAAAAATTTTTCAATATCTATGAAAAACCTTACAGGATTTTAAAAAGGAGTTGAATTCAATGCTTATATGATTGGTACATCAGTTGGATTAAAGGAAACTTGTAATGTTTGAAGCTTAGGTCAATGTATCATGAACAGCCGGCATTGCTTTGGAGGTTCTGTTCCAACATTCTTGAAAGAATTGATAGATATTAATGCAACTTTAGTGATGGTTAAACATTGCCCTTGATAATTGAAGGAATTTTTTTTATTTACTCTACCCACAATAGGATTACCAATATTCACAGTGTGTATGCCATTTCACATTATTCTGTGTTTTGAAAGTAGTTTTTTTTATATATAAATTTGAGTAACCCATTTTACATAACCACAGTATTTTACTGATTAGGGAGAGGTTCTTGTTTACATGGATTTGATTGAATTTTGAGATTATCTTTGACAGATCAAATGTGGAAAGGCATATTTTTGTTTTCTTAAGGAGTTGTGTTGTTTCCCCGTGTTGTTGTAGACAATATGTTTGTGTGTGTGTGTGTTAGCTAGGGAAATTTGTAAAGGTTGGGAGGATCCATCTTTATAATCTTTATATAATGTTTTTTTTTAAAAAAAAAAAAAAGACAAAAAAAAAACAACAGAAAAATAGATTTTTTTCAATTATATCATGTTTGAATTATTTATAAGGAAAAATAGAATAGTGTATGTCTTTTGTTATTTTAGCATACACATTTTGTTTTATAAAACTACCAATTCCAGAAAACACTGCAATATTTTTTTGAGAATTGAAAATCGTTGCGGTTTTTTGTTTTCTTTGTTATCTTCATGTTATTTTGATAAGCATGTTTTATTAAAATTTAACCAATTTTTACTTTTATTTACACTTTAATGTAAGAAAATCATTTGTTTATTATTAAAGTGTCTTTGCTTGTTATATTTTGTTGTACTCTAGCTTTTGTATATGTTATTTTTGATTACAAAAGATGGCAATAGTAATGAAGATATATGGAATGAGTAAAGGAACTATATGATCATAATGTATCAAAAAAACAAAATGTACAAAATTATAGTTTGTTTATTAAAAAAAAAAGAGTTTGCAACTTACCAATAAATCTTTTATATTTATCATAAACTATCATATTTATATGTAGAACATTTATATGTATATTTTTATTAATCAATTATAGAATATTAAGATTTTTTTGGGAAAGTTGATTGATATGTGAACAATGTAATTAGAGGCAATATGTCTTGTGGAAATATAAGCAAGATATTAAAGCAACCATGGGTAATAAAGGAAGAGATCATTCTAGTTTCTGTAGTAACTATTATTGACAATTGAGGAGAAAAGTAATAAATTTCATTCTCATAAAATTTCTTTTTTTTTCTTTTATATGAAGAATCACAAAACATTATTTGAAGTTGGTAGTACCAAAAAATGGCTGAGTAGAAAGAAAATTACTATCTGATAAACTTGGGATGTCCGTGTATTTTCATTCAATCACCATTGGAAAACAAGAGAACATTCTCGTAGGGTATAAGCTAAAAAGGAATGAATAAAAGTAAATACTTCAAAGAGAATAGCTATTCTCATTCCAAAATAAATTTGAGAAATGTATAAAATCTTCTGAAGTAACTTTGTCATCTTCCCACTGTTATTTTGGTTTAACCAAAAGGAAGATGCTTTAAGAAAATGCCAATTTTAAATGCTTGCAATGTTAGTGCATTCGTGAGCATGATTCAGTTCGTCTTACACATTGACTGGATTTGATGAGAGATAGACATTGTCACTGCAAATGGCTATCAATCTTCAAAAGGAAGTCTATTATTAAAAAAATGGAATACTAAATGGTAATTTAATTGCTTATTAATTTTTTTTTATTGAATATGTTTTCAACTTTAAAGCTTTATTATTATTTTTTTTCATAAAACAATATATTAATTGTTATTCATCAATTTTTTGTTTGTTAGGTATGTACATCTAATACATCTTAGATATAATTAGTACTTATTAAGTATTTTGCATTAATTTGTTATACATATTTTCATGAAGATTATCTATATGCATGTGTATAACATGTTATTAGGGGTATTGAAATTTAACTACTAATTTTCTTTGTTTACAACTCAGTCATAAGATATGTTTGATAGAATATATATATATATATATAATATGCGCACACTTAAAGATATATGATTCAGTATTCCTTTATCCCTTACAAGAGTTATCTCTAGGTCTAGGGAATACTAATTAAAGTTATTGTAGCATGATAATGGCTTCTTAGTAGAATCTCAAACATAAACATGATATACCAAGTATATCTTTATACATGGTCTTATACTGTAATGCAGGATCTTATAAATGAGAAATTTTAGAGGTTCACCTTTGACTCTTCAAAGAGAAGTATAATCCAAGAGATTTATGTTTGTATTTGAAGAGGAGTATATTCTATATTCATATTTAAAGAGAAGTATAGTCTACATTGATACAAAGAGAACACCGATACTTATAATTTTTGATTATAGAGCTGCTATTCTTTCACCTTCAAAATTTATCTATAATTTTCAGCTATTTGTTTGTAATAAAATGTTATGGTTATTGTTGGTTCCCATGGTATTTTACCTATTTTGAAATGTAGATGATTTTCATATGAATATAGTCATAGTTTGGTAGATACTGTTAATAAATATTTTGAAGTTAAATGACCATAAAGCCAAGTGAGAATTATTGTACTTTATGATACTATTATTATTATTGCTATTTAAAAGAACGAAAATGTCCAAATTGTGAATAAAAGCTACATCACTTAATTTATTTATATGGTTTGGTAAGTTATTTATTTAATTTTGTTTTATCACTTATCAACATGGAGTTATTATGCTATATTTGATACTGTGAATTTAATCATTGCACCCTGAGAGTATTCAAATGCTACCATTGATTGCCTAAACATTAATCAATCAATGGTGACTTTATTACCTATTAACAACTCTGAAATATTATATGCATCGTGTATAGCTAGCTATTGGTAGGTATAAATTAGATTCAATAAAATATTCACTTTGCTTCTGGTTTATATCTTCGCAGGTATTTATGTCTCATGAGTTCTTGTAATACTAAACCCTGAGAGGAGGTTATTCATAATGTGAAGGAAGATTATAAGGTCAAACTTATTACATGTTGACTACTAAGTCTATAATAGTATAATCAAATTAAGGCTCCCAAATTTATGGAACATAAAGCCTTCATTGAATAAGGCAGACCTCCGCATGCACACTATGAGCCATTACACTATATATTTGGTGTCAAAAATATTAGTTGAAGAATAAAATGACTTAATTCTGTGCAATATCGAATTTGCACTTAAATGTGCTACATCTGCTATAGCTTCTGAGAGCTGTTAAATTTCCATTAATTTTAAACAGCAAAATTCTGACAAAAAGTTAAAACATCAATTTAAAACATTTTCATTATACAGAATAATAAACTGCCAATCAAATATGAAAATTGTCAAAAGACTTTCCAACTGTATTTTAAAAGCTGCTGCATTTTAATCAAATTACATTTCCTCATTAAATACAAAGAACTATTTTCATACAGTGCTTACAGTAATAAATATCTTTCAATAACTATATCTAACTTAATCATTTATAAAAAATTTCAATAACAATACACAATGTTACAGATTTCAAAATGCAAATCTGTTAATTTGATAACATGTAATATTCATATATAACATTCCTTTAGTAAAGAATTTTTCATAAAATTAAAAACTAGATCATCTGAATTTACTAACATGCAATGTAAAATTATGCTTAAAGGTCTATATATTTCTACATAACATATGAAAATTTACTATAGAATTGACACAAGATTGTTGAATTGAGTGATCACTATATAGAATGAAATTTTTGCACTTAATTATTGCTGTATTACTTTGAATAATAAAAGGAATTGTCAGATAAAATGAATCATGTGAATATTAAATTTTGGATATGTATTATAACAGCATGGGTAATTGGGTGGGGGTGGTGTTGGGGTGAACCTTGGATGATAGAAAATATTTCCCAAATATAAGTAATGGTATATATTATATGAGATGAGATCTCTGAGAGATCAACCCAATTAACTCCTTAGAGTAACTAAAAGCATAATTATAAATTCACCAGCATCATCAATAAGTATAAGCAAGTATAATTAATATTCAAGAGAAATAACCATTCATCATCATCATGAATGATCAGCAATCAATAAATCAACAGTCAATCTCATAACTGGATTTGAAATGGGTCTACTGTAGACCAAGCTAACCATTGAGCCTTTACCAGCTTGGGGAAATTATTTAAACATTCATTTGGATGCAACAACTTAAGTGTTCATCCATGTGGATATTTAATAATAAAAATAATACTGGAATATTAAAACATGATCATCATCATTGCTCTGATCAATTAGTACCATTAATGTACTGGCCAACTATAAACTTAAATTCTGCTAGTGACTAAACTAAAATAAAAGGTAGTGCATGGGCTTCAAGAATCTTGGTGCTAACCAGGACTCCTGGAATAATCATAAACACTAATATACATCCCCTTTTACATATCAGATCATTTTGCTCAAATCTAGCTTAGAGAGTATAAGCTCTATTACTGTTATTGTGATTAATAGATAATGTAAGTATATAAAATCTAAAAACTATTTAGAATTAAGTCACTGGACTAATTTTAACAATTGAATACATGTTTATTAATAATATTAAAAAATGAAGTTAATGTCTCTAGAATAAGACTATACACAAAAAACTTTTGATTTACATATAATAAAAACTATCATATTGTGATCTACATGATTAATACAAAATTACAGTTATTACATTGATTTACAATACCTCTTAATGGGTTTACATACAACCCATATATAGATATGTACACAGACATGTGTCTTACAGTATACAATGAACACATTTCAATTGACATTTAATAAAATTAAATTTTATACATATGTTTACTTGACCCTCATTAATATATATATATATATGTACACAGTCATGTGACCTAATAGTTTCTGTACATATCATTGCATGCATGTGCAATATAATTTATTATTTAGTGTTTGTATTGTTATAAATCTCTAAATGAAATTCAGTTTTATACATATTTAATGATATCTGACATACGTGTGTGTGCATATTGAATTTCAGGCACATACTGATGTCTACAATCATATATTTTAACTAGATAAATGTTCTTTTTTTTTAAACTAAAATTTAAAATACTATTTTTTCTCTATATATAGGACTATCGCAGGTTTGACCATAACATTCTTAAATTTAAAACATAGATTTAAAAAAGAGGTCATTTTAAGGAATTACTAAAATAACTTATTTCAAATTTCATTCTCACTATATACATACATCACTCACTATTAAATATATGTGTTTATCTCTGCTTCTCTGCCTATATGTACATCAGCATATATACAATTACTTCTTCAGCAAGCTGAGATTTTCTTGGTGAGAGCCAGTCTAGGGTTGTCTCATCAGGAAAGGTATAGTCCAGGTATTGTCATCATCAGGTAACTGCAGTGGTCCACTTCTGTCCAGCATTTAGATATACTTCATCCAAGCAAACTGTTTTGTCCACATTTGTGTAGGCTAATGAATACAGAAAGATTGGACTTCATGAATCAAACCCTCAGCATAGTGAAACAGCTGTTCTTAGACTTGCCCTCCTTAGCAGTCTTATATCTTCATTGCAGTTTTCTGTCCTGATCTGGAGTACTCTGCTAGCTAGCTATTTCTGGCCAGCTATAATTACTGTCTAGCCAAACTTTTCAAAAACTACTATTAACCAATTGCTTCTCAAAAATATTATTAGCCAAAAAAACTAACCAAACTAAACTAATCTTTTTATCAACTTTTTATATGGTCATCTGAGGTGACAAAAACACTAAATTAAAAAGTTTTTTTTCATCTCTTGATTAAAAACAATTTTAATCCGTTTAAAAGCAAAAGATTTTTAAAAATAGATAATAGATATTTTTACAATTATCAGAAAACATGCTTATTTTTAATTTCAAAATCAGAATACAATGTTAATAATTATTTAGACCTTTTTAAATTGATTAATTTATAATAAAATTCTATTTTAAATTCAGAATTATTTAACCCTTTATAATTATTATTTTATTCCAGAAAATGTAGAAAAATATCTATCAAATTTTTGTCTGTGTTTATTTCCACTTTTCCTTTTAACTTTATATTTATTTTTGCACACACACTATGTTATTGTGTGCCATGTAACCAAAGTGTTACTATATATATTGTGCCCTTTTGTATGGGTCACCATCTAATTTTGTGCTAATCTATTAAAAATTTTAAATTTAAGATATATTTGAATATGTGATGTTAATTTTGCTTATGGTAATATTTCAAAAGGTTTAATTAAAGCAATCTATGAGTATTTGATATGTAAAATTGTGCTGATATTGAGAGAGACATTTTAAATGATGATGATTATAATATATGGTTGGAAAAATGGCCATAATCAATACTGCATTAATAGATTTAATAAATAAATATTTAAAGCTAAAGTATTTAAAAAGACAAGTTAAAATTAAATGCATATATTTATTGTTGATAAAATAATGTTATAAAAGAATATAAATATTTTAATTATTATAAATACTTAAATAGAAAATTAATTATTTGATTTTAATGATATCAAATAGTTAATTTAAAATTTGTTATAATATCTTATTTATTTTTAAAAAATATTTATTTTAAAAATGCAATTGTTAGTTATTTTTAGATTATGAGAAGCGTTTCTTTTGTTGTAAAAAACAGATGTTAGTTAAATACACACACACATGCTTGGAAGATGTCTCATAAAGTTGCAAACCTATTTTTAAAATCATGTTATAAAATTTATAAATAATATGTGAGCTATCGTGAGATAAAAATAAAGATATTAATGTAGAATATTAAATTTGATTTTAAAAAATATTGCTTTAAAAATATAACGTATAAAAGACTTAGTGTATTTTAAATAATTTTATAAAAGTTAAAATTAAAATCAAGTAAAAGATATACTTTTTAAAAATGTTTAATGGATTTAAATAAATGATAAAGATTATTTTAAAATTTAATAATGTAATAAATATTAAATGTTAAATAAGTCATTATTTATTTTTAATTTTGTGTTGTTGGTAAATATGTAAATAAGCCAGCAAGTTGATTGTTTAAATGTACCAATCAAATGGGAAGTTTCTTCCGGTATAAAAGCTCAGTTCAATTGTTAGGAGAGGACTCTGTGATTGATTTTTCAAGTTAATTGTGTTATTAAAAATAGCAAAGTAAATTTGATAGACGCTCTCAAAATCAATTTTAAAATTACAAGAGTGTCATTATAAATAATTTATAAAAGTTTTAAATGATAAACATGCAGTGTTAACTTAATTTTTTCCCTATCGGTCATCTCTATTAAGCTCAATTTACAAGCAAATAGTCATGGGAACATCATATATAGTGAAAATATATCGGAAACTTTACCCTAGGAATATGACAAACGCTGGATTAGTTCGGATAATTACGAGATGGAGAAAAGTAATATTTTGGACAGTATATAATTTTAAAAGCTAATTGCTATTGACTATTAGAAAATTAAATACTTTAAAGAATAAAATACTTCTTTATAAAGAAAGTATTTTGTAAGATATAAATTTAAATATATCTTAAGGAAAGATATTAAAAATAAAAGTAGTTTTTATAAATACTTGCCTTGCTAAGTCTTTATGTTTAAAAGACTGAATGTTGACAATTTTGAAAGGCAAATAAATTGAAAATATAATTAGCTAAAAGTCTTAAGATAATAAAAATTATTATATTGAAATAATCTAAACGCTGGTTGTTTGGATGAAGAAACTTATTCTTACCTGGATATTTTGTTACGGAATGCGCAAGTAATACATGGACGTCCAAGTCAATTTAAAATAATTAAATATAAATTTTTATAAACTATAGACTAAATTAAAATAATAACTTTTGAATAATATTTTAAAAAACTAAATCAGGATTCAATAAACTATTTTGATTTTATTTTTGTTTTCCTTGTGGGACTTATTTTAAAAAGAAAAATGTTTTCATTTTTCATAAACTTTTAAAAAAACACGTGATGGACTGGAAAACGGAAATGGTGTTTTAGTGAATGTGTACCTAGGATTTAAGAACTATTATGTTGAAAAGAAGACATCGCTGGAGTTACGTAATATGAATTCTATTTTACTTATCTAATATACAATTTAAATATTATTAATCTATTAAAAATAAGATAGGTACATTTCTTAAATAATAACTAAAAATAATATAATGATTAATTGCATAAGTTTATTTTATAATTAATATAACACAGAATATTTTAAAGAGTGTTCGTGGAGTGTAAATGTGAATTATTTTATGAAGCTGTAATTCCGAAGAATATTGGAAGACGGACTGTACATTAAATCATTATGGATGGTAAAATTGTAATAATAATAATTTTGATGTATTTAATATGTTTTCTTTAGATCAACTAAATGTTATGTTGTTTTGGAATGAATGTATAAATATTTTAAAAATACACACACATTATATTGGCAGTGACAGTTTTATTTAAATATGCATAATTTGAATTTATGATAAATACGATGCAACCTTACATAAGAAGCTTAGAAATAATTATATGATTCTTTCGTAAATAAATTTTGATATTTTATGTTATAGTATTAGAATTATATTTATTATTCATAGGTAATTATTTTTATTGCAAGTTAGGAAGAGATTTAAAAGTCTGTATTTTATTTTTGTTTATTGGATAAATTACGTTAAGTTTTATGTAGAAATTTATATTTGGATTGAAGGTTTACCAAATATGATGATGAAGTATAAATAGTTTGGATAATTAGTATTTTATTTAAAGTTGAAGATTGTTTTTTTTTCCGGAAATTTTAAATAAGTTTTAGAGAATGTTTTGTAGATAGAAATTTATTAGGAAGGAGTAGAATAACACATAAAGTAAAGTAATAATTTTACATAGAAAAGAATCATAGAATTTATCTAATATAATACTTTATGAATTTGAAATTGATGAATAATTTAAATATTATTATTTTAACAATACATGTATGTAATGCATATTTGATAAAACATATAGCATAAATTGCATTAAGTGAAATATAAAGTTATAATCAATTATTTGTTATTACATTACGAAGATACATTAATTTCTCTATTATAATATTAAAGTAGTACTAATAGTAAAGTGAACACATACTATTACATTATGGAATGAATAACATTAATACTTAATTGATGTAGCAATTTAATTATTAAAGTTTTATTGTTTACATATGCTACATAAATAGTATTTACATAAATTTATTTGTAATAATTGAAGCTTACTGATATGTATTTAAAGTGTAAGTTCGAAAACATACTTCAATGTTATTAGTACAGCATTTTAAAAGAATGTAAATTATTTCTTAAGAGTATAAGTTGATAACAGTGTAAACATTTTGTATTATTATTTTCTTATATTTTTATTTTTTTTTTGTTTTCTAATTTTGAACTGTAAATATTGTAAATAGATTCTTAATTAAAGTTAATGTAAATAAATTTGTTTAATTTGTTTTAAAAGTGTATCAAGTTCATTATTTTGCACCACAGCATTTGACAGCAGATAATTTGAATAAACATAATATTTGCACAATGTGAATTTATTAATATTATTTTAGAAATAAATACAATATTTTCCTGATTATCATTTATGAGAATTGATTGACATTAACATATCATATTGCAATGGTCATAGAGTAATTATAATGCATAATATAAGAGTACAATATTATTTATTGCCACAGACTATTAAATTATAAGATTTTGATCTATTCTAAAATTAAGATACTATATGAAAATAAAAGATATACATATGATTATTTATTTATTTAATACTTAATAATATAACAGAAATAGATAAGATTAAGTTATACCCTAAGATTAGTATTGAGTATTATTATTATTAGAATAAGTTAGGTGTATTTAGGTTTGATATAAAATCCCTTATCATACTTATTTACATGAGTTATCATTACTTTAAGATAATTAGAAGAACCTGAGATTATTTAATTATATTTTAAAAATTAAAAGTTAAGATTTATTTGTTTATTATTATTATTAAAGATAGTTTATTTTATTTTAAAAGCCATAAGAATGCTGTAGATGTAGTATTAAGTTAATAAGGAGGTAATAGTATTCTTATGCCATTGAGACAATGTCTTGGGAGATATTGACTCAATGTAAATCTACTTATTGCTTTGTAACTTTACTTCACAGTCTCATGATTTTGATAAATACTTATTTAATTAATACATAATAAAGAAGTATATTGATTTTGATAATTGATAATAAATTTAATTAGAATATCATAGTATAAAAGTATATTAAAGATAGATATGCAAATTTTAATTAAACATAATAATTTAATTGAGCTAGACGTATTTCAGACTATATTATATATCGAGAAGTAAGGGTACAATATATATGTGTGTGTATATTGTACCGGTATAAATCCACCACGCTTACTCATACACAGTACCCGAGTTCAAACCCAGTCCACGTTTAAGAATACATTCCAAACGCCAACTGAATTCAAACCCAAACCCCGGTATGACCAACCGATGATAACTTTATAACAGCACGGGGTTATCCCTTTTCTAGCTCAGCTCAGAACATAGACTAAATTCTTACAGTTAATGATATATAGATTTATTAGACTCTAGATACTGGAACGGTCATTCATGTAACGTATATATTTAAGTTGCCAATACAGACAGAAAATGGTTAAATAGACTTGGAGAGTAATAAGGTGGAGGACACAAAATTATATTAAATAAATTGTTTAATAAGAAAATAGAAATATAAGCATATAAACATAGTATTCAACAGTACGGTAAGACTTTCATGAATCCTCTTGTATTTGGCTACTAGTCTTTAGTAATCATTTTATCTGGTGAACAAACTCATGCCAATAGCTGTGTAGTTAAATGATTGAGGAGTGGCTAAGAGAATCAGAGTATTTGAGCATTGAAAAAATATTTATCTAAAGATTATTTATTAACTTATTTTATTCGAATAGACTCGAGCCGTTACGTAGATGAACAGTTGGAGGAGGTTTTATATAAATACAACATAGGAGATAGATGTACGGGTGGTTGCCTGGATTCAAGAGCCCTACAGTAATCACTTGCGGTGCATCAACGGAATACCGGGCGGCTTGTACTTTGACAAGGCTTAATGCCCCAAGCTAGATCCGGGACACTACAACCAGCCGGGATCATTTCGAAACCCGGTGATCCAAGAGATTACCTGGGGAAGAAACTGCTTTCTTTCCCCAATGGTAGTATGGCGAGACGCTAAATTCAGCGAAGAGAAGGCATTGCTACAAACATGAAGGACGAGTACTTGAAGTGGATTTTTAAAAGAAATTATACAAAACCTGGAATCTATTCGTCTATTTCTACACCACAGGCTGAGATCCTTATCCCAATAAAACATAGCGGAATTAAACTGACCGCAAAAACAATAATTAATTAATTTTACTCTGAAACCCCTAACCCTCCAGGTTGACAGGCGGTAGCGATAGTATCAAATTATACAGTGAGTTATTTCTTATTTCATATATGACATTAATATAATACTCGGAAATCATTTTATATATTTAAGATTGAACCTTAGATTACAATTATATGACAACTTAACATAAAATAATAAAGTGAGTTAACATTTACCAACTCGGAATATGAAAGAATATTTAATTCAGAAAACGGAATTACTTGTAAATAACTTAATCATCATTATACACTAGTTTTACACAGAGTTGGGAAATATTACTATTGGCATCGTTTGTTTATGGAATAAGCAACAACAAAAAAAAATATATAAATGCATTCATTTGAATTATTATTACTATTAATTACAATTTTTATGAATTATTTCTAAAGACTAGAGCGGAGGATTAAAAGAAAAGAAAATTTACTGACAGGTTAAACAGTATCATTATAAACAAGATAAAAACTTACATGTCATTTATTTGATTGATAACATTAAGCTCGGGAGAAAGTTAAAAGTTCATGTAACACAGTTACCCTTCTTTCTTCATCCGGCTTGGCTTCTTACGATTTATATTTCCGATGAACGTAGGCGCGCATTTTGAAAGTTATTTGCAAGGCATTGTCAATTTGGAGATTGGAAGCTGGAAATTATGAAGCACATAACACATGATCAGTCAGCGGCACGAAGATCCAAATTGGCAGGGCAGAGACCAGCTCCTGGCACTTAGCCCATCAAGATTGCGTGATAGGGACCGGTGAACTTTTTAACAAATTTGTTTGAATTACTCTCAACTGCTGTGCTGTCTTGAGACTACCTCTCTCAAAGACCTCAAAAGTTAGAATGTTAGTTTTCTCTCAGATCGCCACAGTTGACCTTTCCGCCTGATTTTTGTTTTTAGGCTCCTCCTACTTTTTCCAGCCTCCAGCCATTCAGCTTGACCATACAATCTCAATTATCCTTTTTATTGTTCCGTTTCCAGCAATCTTTTACTTTAATACGCAATTTTTAAATTGACACAGTAATTACACATATAAATTCCTTAACTAATTTCGAATACAATTTAATTACTCTGTACATTTTGCAATTTAGATTTTAATTAAAAACACTGATCAAAGGAATGTGACTTTTGATCAGTATTTTTAAACGACTTTGTATAATTTTACAAAAAGCTAAAATTTAAACAAATACGCCCGCAATGAACTTTAAATTAAATTGATACAAATTCACAAACCACGCACACACGAATATTATTTCATGGTTTGTGACATTTATATACGGAACCTTACATATTTATTTACAAAACATAATATATATAACTAATTTTTTTATTATGACTGAAAATAGACAAATCTCACTGCGGGCGGATAGTAGTTCGAATTACCGTACTTAAAAACACATGAAACGAAGATCGGTTCTTCGATCTGTCTGTTTCATTTCTTCTCACTTAAAAAAAAAACAACAAAAAAAAATGATTATACATAATTTTCTGGTTAACATTTTTTTTCTTCTCTCTTTTTTTCACAATTGATCGACCTTGGAGAACAGTCTGGGTGAGGGTTTAAATTTAACATTTACAAAGGTGGGTGTATTACCGTAATTCCTTTATTCATCATCATAGGCATGTCACAGTGGTCGTTTTCCGGGTTATCATTTATTGTTATTTCTACTTTCTCCCTGGGTCGGGAGGTATATAAGGTTTTAATGGCCTGGTATTATAACTACACTGCTCCCATTCCCTTTTTGTTGGATACAAGTCCCCGTAGTCGATCTGGTTTAGCAGTTCCACAGTTTTTTCGAATGACATAGGGCAGATCCCCAGCATTATCCTTTGCACCCACGGTGGTAGGTTATGCATGACGATACGGGTAATGTGTTGCTCCGTGTAGCTAAAAGCGGTGAGAGATTTAAGTATCATCGCTTGGTGCGTGAAGAAGGCTGCAAAACTCTGTCTGCTACTCTCATCGTATTTCAAATTTGAGAACTTGTGTAAAAGTCCCTCCTGCTTCTCCACACTCCAATACCTTTTTAAAATAGCTTCTTCATAGCCTCGCATAGTACTTGGTAGTTGTTTTAATAATTTCCACCACGCCTTCGCAGATTCCCTCAGGTAATGGCTGGCTACCGTTATTCTCTCCCTTTCGGTCATCGGGTGGAAGCACAGAAATTCTTTGATGCTGTCCAGATGCACGGCTGGATTTTCCCCGGGGTCGCCTCTGAATGTCTGAATCTGGATAGATGATCCGAAGTGAGGGATGTTAATCATCCTTATTGGTGGGTGCACTACCTGCTCTCTTTTTATCCCTTTTCCTTTGTTACTAGTTCCCATTGCTGCTATTAGGTTTTCACTTTGGCCCTGCACATCAGTTTGCCTTTCCATCTCAACATTTTCAACGTCTAGGTCCTGGCCTGTCTTCTCTTCAATGGCTACTTCGCTCTGAGTTTCTAATTCCATCGGGATGGTTTGGTCCTCTTCTCCCTTCCTTGCACTGGTATTAGCTTTATCTTTTCTACCTGTTTTACCGTCCGTCCCCATATGCCATTCTTCAATCCTTAATATACGCTCCATCATCGCCATCATAATCTTCCTGTCTTCTCTCATCTCCTCGAGGATAGCGTCAAACTTCGCATCACGATCGTGCTCCCTCTGTTTGGTGTTCCTATCTAATCGACCAAAACTTTTTTTTTTATCGGAAAATTTCTTGAACACAATTTCGTGATCACTGGATGTGTCAGATGTCTCTGCGCCAGTTGCGGATGAATTATTGTTTCCTTCTATTTCTGCCATTTTCTCTTTGTTTTCAATTATAAGTGTCCTCAGCATACGAATTAGTTTTGTAAAACAATTTTTATTTGTATATATAACATAAAGATACTGATCCCTGATCCTATTGCCAAATCCTCCCCCGCTGCTGATACTGTTTGTGTGACTTCCTTCCTTTCTCTTTTTTTTTCGCCTACGTTCCGACTGGTTTCTGTTATCTAAACTTTTCACTGTTAATATTTTTTTTTATTTAGGTATATACAATATGACATGTTTAAATCATTACTAAAAGAATAAAGGGAAAAAAAAACTTTATTTCACCCAGTTCGCACTGTTCTCCTCAGTCCTATAATATAAACATATTAATAATTGGTATATAACACAATATTAATTTTTGTACTACTGTCAGTAATTCTCTCTATATATATATATATGCCACCATTCTCTCTTTTGAACCCAACAAAACTCACCACTGCTGTATGGACAAACATATTTGCTGACAAATTTATTTGAAAGGCGCCAGCCAGCAACATGTGACCAATAGATAATTTAATCCATTGATCCCCGAATATATACTTTTTACATGACCTAGTAATCATTTGATTCAAGACTTAATGTTTTATATAGAGAACGATTAATATTAACTCTGACTCTGATAAGATTTTTATATTACAATATATATATATGCGCACACGTTTTTACTTTTAAAACATAAAAGTAATCCTACTTCTTTACTTTTTTTTTCAAAAAAAAACATTTTTAAACAACAAAAGAAAATATATATATATGCGTACACGTTTTCATTTTTAAGACCTGGAATTAATTCTACTTCTTTACTTTTTTTTTTCGAAAAATTTTAAACAACAAGAATGAACTCGAAAAAAAAATTATGGAATAACACTCGTTTATTTTAATTAAATAAACGCACAAAATCGCTTCCGCTCTCTTTTCAAAAAATCTCACTCTGTTTCTTAACGATATTTGGAAGTAGTCTATTCACTGAAACTTGGTGTAAGGGAAAAAAAAACTTTTATATACTTGCTTTACTCAACTATAGTTTTAACTTGCGCATTTTAATACGCCAAATACATATCAATATTATGACAAACAAAAAAAAATCGAATATTTTTATAATTTAACTGTTTACTCTCGTTCACTCTGCAGGGTGTGGGAGATTTCTTCATCGGAGCACCACGGAGGGCATCCAAAAATTTAATAACCGTACCGGTATAAATCCACCACGCTTACTCATACACAGTACCCGAGTTCAAACCCAGTCCACGTTTAAGAATACATTCCAAACGCCAACTGAATTCAAACCCAAACCCCGGTATGACCAACCGATGATAACTTTATAACAGCACGGGGTTATCCCTTTTCTAGCTCAGCTCAGAACATAGACTAAATTCTTACAGTTAATGATATATAGATTTATTAGACTCTAGATACTGGAACGGTCATTCATGTAACGTATATATTTAAGTTGCCAATACAGACAGAAAATGGTTAAATAGACTTGGAGAGTAATAAGGTGGAGGACACAAAATTATATTAAATAAATTGTTTAATAAGAAAATAGAAATATAAGCATATAAACATAGTATTCAACAGTACTGTAAGACTTTCATGAATCCTCTTGTATTTGGCTACTAGTCTTTAGTAATCATTTTATCTGGTGAACAAACTCATGCCAATAGCTGTGTAGTTAAATGATTGAGGAGTGGCTAAGAGAATCAGAGTATTTGAGCATTGAAAAAATATTTATCTAAAGATTATTTATTAACTTATTTTATTCGAATAGACTTGAGCCGTTACGTAGACGAACAGTTGGAGGAGGTTTTATATAAATACAACATAGGAGATAGATGTACGGGTGGTTGCCTGGATTCAAGAGCCCTACAGTAATCACTTGCGGTGCATCAACGGAATACCGGGCGGCTTGTACTTTGACAAGGCTTAATGCCCCCAAGTAGATCCGGGACACTACAACCAGCCGGGATCATTTCGAAACCCGGTGATCCAAGAGATTACCTGGGGAAGAAACTGCAAATCTCACTGCGGGCGGATAGTAGTTCGAATTACCGTACTTAAAAACACATGAAACGAAGATCGGTTCTTCGATCTGTCTGTTTCAATATATATATATTCAGATAATGAATTTTTAATGAAAGTTTTGGTTAATACTTTATGTGAACTATCAATTTTGAAAATAATTGATTTTTTTTAAAAAAAACAAGAATTTTTATCATAATTTACATACATTCATTCTAAGATGAGTAAAATTTTTACATTGATAAATCAAAGTTTACAGAGTGAAAACTTTGATTTACCAATATAATACTTTACTGAAACTGTAATTGATTTCCTTCTATTTTGAAAATTGGAAAGAAAACAACATTGCACTTTAAATGCATAAGTATTTGTTTTTCCTCCATAATCAACCAATTAGTTCCAGATATTGTGCCAAAACATATAAAGGTAGAACAATACCAAATTATTAAATTTTATGTATTGCTGCTATCCAAAATCTTAGAGTCACAAATATAAACATTAAACTATTCATATTATAAAACTATGAACATATATTTAAAAAAAGCTTGTTTGAGCTATTGAAATGCTCTACAACATGATTTTATTACTATTATTATTTTGCTGTTGGGGCTTTGTCTAAATTAAATTACAAAATCCATTAACCTTTCTGAAATGCTGTCTAACGCCCCTTACTTATAAGTATTTTTTGACATTTTTTTGTCTCACAAAACAATGTAAAATATATGATAAAATGTTTATTACTTTTCAGAAAATAACACATTTTCTTTATTTGATAGATATTTGGGTTTATTACTGAAATGAATTTTAAATGTTCACATTTTGTTTCTGTAAATATTTAAAAAAGTAGACCACAATCAAAACAAAGAAATTAGACATCACATTTCTAGAAAGATTATTTTCAGTTTATAAAATCAATGAAATATTTCTTAATTTTTATTATTTTTAAACATTTGAAATGTATAATTATTTATTTCTCTTATATCTAATGAATTATGCTTTAAATGTTTAAATTGTTTGAATATTTATTGCAAAATTATATTTTCTTTACTCGTAAATAAAGTAGTTTGTTTACATCATAGCCTGGCTTTTAATTTGCTTCAGGCCATATTTATGTTAGCTGCTAATATAATGTTATATTTTTGAAAATAAAATATTTCAAATCAAAATAAGTTATTAAATAATTTATATTTCTTGATATCTAGTAAATATAGTTAAATTATTTTTTAAAAATATCTAAAACCATAATAAATTCACAAATAAACACATTTTTGCATCATAGCTTCAATGTCATAAAACAACAAATGTTTTACAGCCTTGGCAGCACACAAACTGAACATGTCACAGAGGGGCTTATGCTTATTGTAAGAGCGGGAATTTTGAATTTTTTCACTTTTTTTTTGGCCAATTTTTTTTATATTAAAATATACCGTTTTACATGCATTTTAATGTACACCTGGGTCTCTTTATGCAGACTTATTTAACACGATTTTGAAGTTATGCGATTCATGTTTCACCAGAAGTCGAACTCTGATAACGTGCTATTACTTTAAATAATAAATTTTGCGCACTTATGTTATATTGAAAGTAATAGCATATTATTGGAATTCGACTTTCATCTTAGTAATTTCAATATTTTCAGTGGTTTATAATAGTAGGATTTTATGCAATAATGAAATTAAAATCACGATTTCCACATTTTATGTATACACACATTAAATTTTACAAGATTATAATGTAAATTTGTTCAAACATTGTGCGTGTTAATTTTGCATTTTAAATCACATTCTGTTTTTGCTTTTTAAAAAAAGAACGTAATCAATTATTAATCATTTAGTGTCCACAAGTTTATTTTTAAAAGGTGAGTAATAGCAGTGGGCACAATTAAATTTGACAATTAAAAATTAAAATCTGATTTTTAATTGTAATTAACAATTTAAAAATTACTTATGGCGGCTTGAAATTAATGTGATGTGAAATTTGATTTTTAAACAGAATTGAAAATTAAAAAATTAAAGACAAAAATAAGAATTTAATTTTTAGTTGTTAATTTCATAAACAATTAATAAAATTATCATCTCAAAGATTAATTACTAATTACTTGTCACCAGAAAACCATTGACACAACATGAGTCTGAAGTTGGTGCTAGTTATATTTCTTCTTGTGAAAAATGTGACTTTTTTACCAGTTTGCAAATGAACGTGTTTTTCTGCAAATAGCGATAATAATTAAAACGTGTATAAAAAATGTAAATTACTGTACTGTAAATTATGCATAAAAATATATTATTTTGAATAAAATTAAATATTATAGTAAAAAAAAGTTTGTCTTGTATCAATTTTTTTCAAATTTGAAATTTTTTATTAATCATATTTTATTTCCTTATATTTTTTTTGTGCAATTTCATTTGTGCGTGTTTTCGGAGGAATCTATCTATCGCGTAAAATGAGACCCAGGTGTATATACTTATGAAAAAATTAACCAGGGGGCGAATTGACCAAAAGATGAAATAATTAGTCTGGATTGATCGAAAATTTAACATATGGGATATCTGAATTAAGTTCAGACCCATCTGATTATTTCAGTTAGAGAGATGAATTTAAAGATTTGTAGATGGCTAAAATTTTAGATCTTTTTCTTAAGAATCAACTTTTAGATAAATACTTATTTTAAGTTAGTTTTTTGAATCTAGTGTCCTAGCTCCTCACTGAAGAGAGCCATAGCTCAAAACCAGTCTGGGGAAGGGGACAATCGTAGATAAAGATTATTTGAATGCCTTTTTTTGTAGCATTTATTATTTTAAAAAATCTTGTTTGAGCTATTGAAATGCTCTTTATATTATATATATTTCACTTGATATTTCTTTTAATATATATATTTATTGGTCTAAAAGTTTGTGATTATAACATTTACTTGCAGTTATATATTGAACTATTTCCACCATCTAATTGAATTATTAAACGGTTTTTAGAAGAAAAAAAACTTTATTTGTATTTTTTCAAATACATTCAACTGCTAATAATAATGCATAAATTAGTGCAAAACTCAATGAGTTTGGTGGTTATTCGTAGCACGTGAAGTGAATCTGTGATTTTTAAATTTATGAATGCTGAATTTAAGAGGATATTATAATTAAGTAGTCTGCTCTCTAAAAATAATCTATAAAAAATTTTATAATTATCTCTGAGTGTTCTCGTTATTTATCTATTTTTGTCTTTAAGGGTGATGTTTACAAGTACTTTCCAATCACTATGCGTTAAAATATTAGATTGGTTTAAAGTGTTACTTCTGATTGTTATGGGAGCAGCTTTTTAAAAATATATTTTTTTCTGTCCAATATTCTTGTTTTTCCAAGTGAATATATGTTCATTGGAATATGCATGGTCTGTTATCATAGGTATGTCTGTTTTTTTCTCTCTAATCATTCCTTTATATTTTTTTAATCATTTTTGTATAGTACAACTAATTTCACTGCTATCAAGTTCTTTTTTATTTACATGATACAATTTTTGTTTTTCAGCTTGTAAATTTTATAGAGATTAAGATTCCCCTTAATGTTTTGTGTGTTTAGAAAGCTGTTCTTATATTGATTGAAGATTTTCTTTAATTTGTCTTGTATTCCTAGTATATATGGATTTATTGCAATACATATTTTAAATCAAATGTAGTTGTCACTTTAAGGCTTTCTTAATTATGGTTGATGGATAATTAGTTTTCAATAGAGTTTGTTCTGTGTTAGTTTTTTCTTTTTTCAAATCACAATATCTGAATTAAATATCTATTTCTCAGTTCCCTGGTGATAGTATAATTCCTTTTTTGTATATGTGTCTGTCATAATAGGAACATATATGCTAAGTACTTTGTTGTGTGAATAACTTTAATGCAATCAATAGTTTTTTAGTTGCACCCTAAGATAATTTTATCAGAATGTATGAATACCAATTTTTGTTTTTGTTCTACGGTATTGTGAATTTAATTGAAGAGGATTCAGAAGGTTTGTAATAGTACATCACCACATGAGTGTATAGAAAATGCATTATTGTTAACAAACAAATCCAGAATAAGAAATTAATTTATAGTTATGATTTCCAGTTCTATTATCTAAATGTTACTAATCAAATCTGATTATGGGAATGTGCAGCTATATCTTAACTTTATTTGGAAGAAGTTGCTGTTATACACAATATTAGTTACTTTGTTATATTATCAATAGGGAGAGTTGCTCTAGTTAATAGCTTACTATCCTCATTTAATATTTTTTAAAGTTGATTGCACCTTATTATCAGCTATATTTATGAATAAACTTTCCACATCAAAGTTTATTAAGATGTCAATTCTTTCTATTTCTTCACACAGTGCTTAGATTCCCTGAGAAAAGTTTGTCTTAAATGTCAGAAGACTAAATCTTAAGAAAAAATGTTGATATGGAAACACTAAGTTTTAAGGGACCATAGTATATGCAATGTAACCAAATAATAAAAAAAGTATTGTTAACATAGTCCTGATTTTCTGAAATTTATAGTTAGTGTTATAGAATTAAAACTATGCTATATAAGCAATTTGACTTGAGTTCAGATACTTATAATATTTTTGAATTTAAGACTTTTAGATTGATACTATAGAATATATTCTTTCAGAACTGCCATTGATAAAAGTCATAAGACTAAAACTAATCTGGAGAAGTAGATATAATTTAGGGTCCATTAATTTCTGAAATTTATTATAGATGATTCCACAGTAAAGTAATTAATGTAAATCACAACTCCTAAAAGCAGTAAATAATCTACTTATTGATTGTTAATGGGAAAAATTGGAACATTATCGCAATTGTAAGAGAAAATTTTGTAATCAGATATGACTTTATTCTAAGTATTAACCCCTCCCCCCAAAAAAAAAAATTACTTTATTAAAAATACTTAATTGTAAATTATTCAATTTATCTCCAGAATTAAAAACACTCAAATCTCTCATAGTTCTGTTATGGCCACGATGGATGTTAAGGAATTATATGGATCAATCAATAGAAAAGCATCCATCCAAATTATACACGAAGAGTTGTTGCGAATATCATGTCCTAACGAGAGATTCTTTCCTGACATGGCTTGACTCCCATATTTTCACTCTTTTCGAAGATAAATGGTACACAATGCAAGATGGTTGGCCCATGGGCCTCCCTATCAGTGGCGTGTTATCCAGTATTTACTTAAATAAATATGAGCAATCCATCATTCCAAAATATTTCAACAATAACCCAGACTTCATATATACACGATATGTAGATGACATTTTCGTTATAGCATCTAAAAATAATATTTTAAATATACAACGCGAATTACAAAGCACAACTAAACTATCTTTCTCTATTACATATGAAAACAGTAATGAACTCAAATATCTTGACCTTTCCATGTCAAGAGACCGCCACTCAATAGATTACAAAATGATTGTTAAACCATTCGAAATCCGAAGCTGCATCCATCCTAATTCTAAATCACCTGCATCACACAAATTCGCGGGTCTCAAAGCATTTATGTTTAGAAACTATCACTTGTGTAAATATGAAGCACATAGGAAGGAGAATATTAACAATTATATTAAAGACCTATTAGCAGCAGGATTCAAATACAAAACCATTAGGAGGAAAGTCATGAAATTCAACAGCACAATAGATGATAAATTGCCTCGCACCAATCTACCTAGAATAATGGTCCCCTACATCCCTAAAATATCCAGCAAACTAACGAAAACCTTGAGCAACAAATTTAGCATAATATTCAGAACTCCACCCAACACTAATAGGTTGATCAATAACTCCAAAGACTACATTGATCCAGCGCTCACCCCACATGTGGTGTACTCCATTTCCTGCCCCCAAGCCGGATGCCACGCCACATATTATGGTGAGACGAAAGCCACAATTAACACCAGATTGGCTCAACATCGGTACGCCTTCAACAGAGCCCAAACGAACAGCAGTACATCTTCTGCATTTTTTGAACATACTAAACAATCAGGGCACAATTTTATTCCTGCTAACCCCGTTATTTTATGCTCAGAACCAAACGACTACAGGAGAAAAATAAAGGAGGCATTCTACATTAACAGAGACATCCATGCAATCAACAGAAGAGACAGGTGCTTCGACATCTCGAAAAAATGGGCTACGTAACAGTAATTCATTTGAATATTCTCATTTACATATATTAAGTACATTTTCACGAAGGCTATGAGTATGAGGCACGGTTCCTCGAAAACGTTCAGCCAAATTTATTATTAACTATATATTTTTCTCTAATAATTTACAATTAAGTATTTTTATTATTACAAATAAGGAGAAATTAAAACCAC
>JAQFVV010008451.1:0-30704 GCA_028023455.1 Epiperipatus broadwayi
TTGTAGCAGAAAGTATGGCATATATTAAATCATTTAATACTTATTAAAATATTTGGTCAGCTATACAGTTACCTAGAAATCTTATAAATATTTATTAGACAAATATGCAGGTAACCAAATCTTAATAGGAATTTTGGGATAAAGACAATAATTTTATGAATAATTATAGTTATTACTATTAATAATACTTTGAATATAAAAAGATTTAAAAATAAAGTTGAAAAAAAAAACGATGATAGAAGGAGTTGTTAAACAAGTATAAGAATTTTTGAAAATTTGTCAGTTGTTTTTTTGTAAATAGGATTATAAAGATGTGAATATTTAGTAATAATAAAAAAGTAATTTATAATGTAAAAAAGTTAATAGTTACAAAAAATATAATAAAAATAGAAAACGTTTTAGAAGTAATTAAGAAAATTAAAGAAAGAGATAATAATAAAATGATAGGTTAAATAGTAGAGTTTAAATATTAAAGTTTTAAAATTATACTAAATACATTTAAAATAATTCAATAATGAAATAACAAATAAAAAAATAAAATTAGTTAAGAGTGGAATAGTAAAATGGAAAATGATTATTTATGATGGTCACATTAAGATTATATATACAAATATATGTCTAAAATTATACATTTGGATATTGTAGCTCTGGTGATGACTGCAGTATAGTTGAAATTGTAAGAGCAAAGTTTTGGTATAAAATAGTATTGTTAAGTATATAAGAAAGTTGGAAATGGTGTGATATGTAAAAAAATCTGTTAGGTATATAACAATGGTCTAAAGAAATGAAGATTCAATTGATTATGAATTGTTATGTATTGTTAAAATTTATGAAGTATCATATTCGAACCTTTTAGAATTTCAACAGAAGATTTGCTTCTTTAAATAAAAAAGACATTATTAATGAAACAATAATGCTAAAAGAGAATCTATCATAAAGAAATATTTATTTTTCTGAAATATATAGTAAATTAATATGAAATAATAGAATCAAAAGGAAAATGTCTTCTGAAACCGTGAATATTTTTTTTTTTTTGATTAAGGATAAATATTTTTTTTTATATTGATATAATGAAAAAAATGTTGAAATGTTCTGTTAGAAATACAGGAATATAAAAAAATATAGTGTAAGATGAAGCATGAAGATAAATTTTGATCTAAACAGTATCATTTAAAAATTATTATGGATTACCATTTGCATTTTAGCATCAAGAATATTGCAATATGAGAAATGTGAATATATATATATATATATATATATTATAACGTTTTTCGTTTTGCTAGGCCTTTACACGCTAATATAAACTGCGCGTGAGTTGATCAAGCTATGTCAAAAAAGAAGAAAGTTGTATTTCTATTCTAAAAACACAGCTATTTTTCCTGATCAACTTCAGCCTATTAATTGTTACGAATTGTGCTATTGACAAAATCAACTTTTAATTTTATTTAATATGGGCACCAGAATTCCTAAGAATCCGCTGAAATATGTCGCCAGCACCTCTCGCAAGTTGTAAAAACAAAAAAAAATAAAAAGATTTTTATTATATTTTTTTTTTAAGGGGCGGTAATTCTACCGTAATGAGAATTAATGATTTTTACGATTATTAGTCCTGGGCGTATTGAAACATATTGGCAAAAGTAACTTACGTTTAAATCTTATTACACTAAAAATAAATTTAATAATAAAAAATAATAACTATTATTAATAACGCACAAATGAGAATTGATATTAGAAATATTTTTAATTTTGACAAACTAAAATACTTCATGTTAAGTAGCTAATTAATACCTTGGAGAGAACACATTTAATTCAGGTGGGAAATATCCAGAAAATATAAATATCAGTTAAAATAAACAAAAAGTTCTTGGTTAAATAAGAGTCTCTCATATAGAAAAATTAAAGTCATTATCGGGATTCTTTTATACGTATATTTTTACGAGTAGTTTTAAATAGTTAACTTTGTCACAATCAGGATAATTATTCTTACCGGTAAGTTTCATGAATTCAGTAGTAGATAACTATGCATAGTTTTTTGGTTATAATGAGCTCGGCCTTTTGGTTATTGCTTAATCTTGTGGTCCATTTCCCCAGTCGGTCACGAAGGCTTTTCCTGGTGTACATCATTAGGTCTGATGTCTTCAGAAGCTCCAGTTCACTGCGACATGCCGAATTCCTTCAGCAAAGAGCGATCTTGGATATATCAATGTTATCCAAGACCAACTAGAGAAACAAAACGAACAAGACGTTCCTTCAACCGGATCCCTCCTTTTTATATCCAGTTTTCAGGACTTCTGCGCATGCTAGTACCATGCCTTTTTAATCTTATCCAGTCTTTATAAATTTTATGTAATAAAGTCTTTATTTTCTTCAAGTTTTTGGCCATCTTTAATTAATTTGAGTATTTCTACTTTCAGCTTATCTTTTTTACTTGCTTTTGGAATTCTTTTGTTCTCTCCAATTACTTTTATTACTAATCACATAAAAAAAAATAAGAAGAATAATTCAACCCTCATTGTACGTTTTTTTTTTTTAAAAAAAAAATTACTCAACAAAATTTTAAATCCACTTTTATCTTTTAGTTTTTTTTTTACCCAATGCCAATATATTTGTAACGTATATAAATAAACGTTACAATATATATATATTGCTTGACAGGAAATTATGTAAATCATCAGTAGACTTAGTATAATATAATTTCAATAAAGATAATAATTTGAAGTATGATTTGTTTATTCTAATTTTTTAATAGCCAAAAATACTTGAAAAATTTACATGTTTATTTCAGTAAATTCTAATTATGTATGCATTAATAGTAAAACTGAAATAAAAACTAAAAATAAATTTACTGATGAAGACTTCACAATAGTTTCTCAAGCAGTAAGAAAATCATATTCCATATTACATGGAAAAATAAAAGAATGCCACATTAAAAATACCTGCAAACCTACATGGGCATATCAAGAATGATAATGTATTAAGCAGTATAGCAGCTTAATCGGTTAAAAATGTCAGTTCTAAACATCTAACAGATACTGAAATTTAGATTCCTAAAAAAAGGATTGAACTTTGCCATAACACCATCAAAGATACTTTTATTGAAAATAATGACAGCCACCGAGGAAGTCACTCAAAAGTTGTCTTTAGAAGAAGCAGAAGAATGATGCTGGAAAATAAAGAACACTTGACAAACAACCAAAATTGAAGCTAAACATATCCTATGATGTGAGGAAAGCAAGTAAATCTTATAAAGTAGATAAATCTATAATTATACACCCTGCTAACAAAGGCAATGCAACAGTTGTGATGGATATAAGTAATTATTATAACAATTACAAGAACTCCTCACAGCAGACCAATACAGAAAAGTGGCAAAAAATCTGATACCAAGTACAGAAACATAGTTACAAGCATTACTTAGAGAGCATTATTGGTACTTCAGTGATTAAAAAAACTAATATTATATTTCAGCAAAATTTCTCATCTTTAAATTCTACTTAAAATTTATAAGGATCATACTCCATTAAGAGTTATTGTTATAGAAATAGACTTTGCCAAAATTTGGCAAGATTTCTGCTCACAGTTCTTAGTCCTTTGGCATACATGATACAATCCTTTGTCAAGGATTCTAGACACTTTGTAAAATTAATCAAGAACATGAAAATTGAAAGAACTGATATACTAGTAAGATTTGATGTGAAAAGTTTATTTACAAATGTACCATGTGAATAAGATTTATCTACTGTACAAAAAATTAAATATTAATATCTTACAATCCAGAATAACTGTTCTTATTGCTAGTATAAAAAAAAACTATTAACATTCTGCATTTCAACAACTTATTTTCAATACAACACAGAATTCTTTAATAAAATCAAGGAATGGCTATGGTTGCACAATTGTCATCTCTGATTAGCAATATTTACATAAAAAAACTTGAAACCACCGCTACAAAGACCACTTCATAATCAGCAAAATTTTAGCTTCACTATGTTGATGATACATTTGTTAAATGGTCCCAGGGTGGAGCACTACTGCAAACTTTCTGGAACCAGATCAACATCTTATCCCTTTCTATTAAATTTACAATAGAATCAGAATAAGAACAAAAATTGGCATTCTTAAATGTTCTTGTGAAAGACTCCCTCATGGCAAAATCGAAACTACAGTTTACAGAAAACTCACATATACAGGAAACTAATTACCATGTATATCCAATCATACTAGAAGCACAAAACAGGCAGTTATACTATGACTATGGAACAGAGCAAAATTGTTTGTTCAGAAACCAGTGATTTGAAGAAAGAAAAGATCTGTGTACTACAAACTCTTATAAAAAATGGCTATCTATCAGTTATTAAAAAACCTTAAATAGACTATGACCATCAAAAGAAAAAAAATATTGTTACACTAATATATCCATACATACTAATAATAGAAGACAAATTAAGAAAACTTGCAATCAATATAACATCATAACAGCTTTCCAGAGTCATAACACTATGGGGAATTCTACCATCAACCAAGTCTAAATTTGAAATGCTGAAAAGCAAAACATGCATCTATGAAATAATATGTAAATGTGGAAGAATGTATATTGGTGAGACCAGTCATGCCATTGAAAAGTAGTTGTAAAAACACAAATTAACAGAAATGTTTGATAAGTAAGAAAACAAAAATACCTGAGGTAGCAGACCATACATGTACCAATGATCATATTTCATTTGGAAACATACAAAAATATTAGATAGAAAAGAAAAGATACAAAGAACAACATTTAATGAATCTGCTTAAATGACAATTGTGAAAAACCCTATAAATGAACATTGTGTGACTGTACATAATGTATGAAAATGACTAATCAACTTTTCTCTTATGAAAAAATGGAGAAATCAGAAAGAACCTCATAGTTAAGTATATAAAATTTCTTCTTACTGTGACCTTTGGCAGGATGGTTCAGTTGGTTAAAATGTTAGCTTAAAATTAAATATTCAAAAATCTAAATATGTAGGTTCAATTCCCTTGCTAGTACTGTCACTGCTCCTATCAGAAATATCTGAAGAAGATATGAAAATAATGCCACTTGGAATGTTTTGCATATTCTAAGTTGTGTGCTATTACTAACAATTGAATGTATTTGGAATATTTAAATAAAGTTAAATTTTAAACACAGTGCATTCTTATATTAAATGATGTAAATAGTCCAATATATAAATACAACTAAAATACCATCATCATAAACCTTCAAGAAAACAATAAATGTTTTTTTTTAATTCCTGGACATCATAGCTGCACTGATTCATGATTCAGTGTTAATATCATTATTCCAGTAAAGTTTTTTTAAATAGACCAATGTTAATGTTAGTTTATGTTGAAAATGTTTCATGAATTGTTGGAATATTGAAATAATAATTTTTCTTTGAATGTACTAAATATTTTTATTACTATTATATGTGTTATTATTTTTTTCTGCACTATCCTTTTTTACCTTTATCCCTTTTTTTTTAAGTTCCTGTAAATCTTATATACCTTTATATTAAACATTGTATCTTAATATGTGATAAAATTCAATTCAGTATTATAAAAAATATCAGTATTACTTATGTCAAATATCCTTTATAGATATTGATATATCATCTAGAATAACTTCATTTTAAGGTACTTCTAACTTGTATTTTTTTAATCTAAAAGTTGATTAATAATATTTGATGAGTTATGAGTCTTATGCAACTCATTATAAGTTGTTCATTTATTTTTTCGAATTAAAGTTGGATATTTTTTTCTAAATTGATGAGTCCTAATATGAAACATTCCTTAATAATATCAGGTTGCAGTTTTCAAAAGAAAGATTAGGAAGAAAAATTCTTTAAATATTATTAAGAGAAGTGATACATAAATAAAAAAGAATGGTCAATTCAATGGAAAACAAATTGACTTAATTAGAATAATGTTAATGTCATAAGTGACGATAAAATAGGGTATTGCTTTATATATATTTTGAAAATAATTATTTATAAAGCTTGAATATAAAATTGACTAGAAAATGTTTTATCAATTCAGATAAAGTATTGGCCAATTTATGCTTATTATGGAAATAATCTATTGTCTAAATAATAAATATATTTTAAAAAATATATTTATATATGGCATCCAAAAATTCTAAAATTGTGCATTAATTATTTAGGTGATATAATGATTTATAGATCAGTTCTCATAATTTATGATCAATTAAACAAAGACTTTGGCAGAACTTATCACTAAAAAATGTATCGACAACCCTAGGATCTCACTAATTGAAATAATTATAATTCCTTTACTATTAAATAGAGAGAATCATTTTTATAAAACCAGTGCATCTGCAGAGTTGAAACTAGTACACACTTCCAAATATTTTTTATTACCCATAATATTTGTATTATTTCTTTTATATTCTTTTATTTATCATCATGAACTAATTAACTTTGAGTTCATCATTGTATAAATTCAAATTGACACCCATTTTACTGTTTAATCCTGAATTTTTAATTTTTTAAACCCAATGTGTACAACCTACATGTGATTTACATACACACACACACACACATATATATATATATATATATATATATATATATATGAAATTATATAACTGAATATTTATAAATACAGTAACTTAATAATTAAAAAATATTTTATCCACTTAGGAGCATTTTTGGTTATCCAAGTAATCTGTGTCAACTAAAGCTTTGAAATGCTAACTTTCCCACAATTCTGTGATCTTAATGTTTGCTGTTTGCCTGTTAATTAACATTAAGATGACAGAATTGTGGGAAAGTTAGCATTTCAAAGCTTTAGTTGACACAGATTACTGGGATAATCGAAAGCACTCCTAAGTGGATAAAATATTTTTTAATTATTAAGTTACTGTATTTACAAATATTCAATTATATAATTACGTATATTGCTTTTAAAAATACAGACATCGAATTATAATATATATATATATATATATAATTAAAACAAACCATAAAATTTGTAACTTGCTTTTAAGCTTGCATTTTATGATCACTAGATGGAACTTACCAATACCTCTAACCAAGCTTTTATTTTATAAGTGCCAAAAGAAAAAGAATTCAAAATCTCTATTGGGGGTCCCTATCTCCAGAACAATTGGTTTCAGGATAACCAATTGGTCTGGAGATAGGGACCCCTGATAGAAATTTTGAATTTTTTCTCTTTTCGCACTTATAAAATAAAAGCTTGATTAGATCTATCGGTAAGCTCCATCTAGTGATCATATATATATATATATGTAATATACAAATCAATATATATATATCAAAATACAGTACAATTTATATAAATTATATTCTTTTAGAAGTACTTTCGACTATACACTTTGTAGTCTTTATCAACTATATAACATTGAATCATCAAAACGAGACAACCCTTAACAATACCCGTAGTTTAATTCAGATTTCCCACAATTTTGTTATCTTAACATTTGATGACTGGCGATTCATTAACATTTCACGATTTCTTGAAATCAACATAGCCTCTTTTATTTTACGTTTATTATGACAACATTCAATTTGAATAATTTTCATATTTTTATAATTGAATTTAAATCCATATTGACAAGATTTATTATGATCAAATATAACAGATGATGAAGGTTTATTTACATCTGTTCCATATTGATTCTCCTTTTGAATTCTATTATATAAAATCATATGTTCTTTTATTCTCTTCTCAAATGTACACTTAGATTCACCAATGTATTGTACGCCGCATCCACATATCAATCTATATATAATAGAATTTTGATTAAACTTTGAATTTTGAATTTTAGAATTATTAAGCAATCTATTTATGTTATTTGTAGAGAAAAAAGCAATATGACACAAACCATTATAAATTTTCCTAATAAACTTGACCTGCTCATCTGATATAAATGGCATTAAAATCCATTTCATTTTAATATTTTTATTTTTAATTTTATTATAGTGTTGATTTCTTTTAAATCCTTTAATAATATTAGCAATAGCATTTTTATAATAACCAATTTTCAACAAGTCATTAACAAATATGGATTTAAATTTGATTATAAAAATATGAAAATTATTCAAATTGAACGTTATCATAATAAACGTAAAATAAAAGAGGCTATGTTGATTTCAAGATATTGTCAAATGTTAATGAATCGCCAGTCATCAAATGTTAAAATAACAGAATTGTGGGAAATCTGAATTGAACTATGGGTATTGTTAAGGGTTGTCTCATTTTGATTATTCAACGTTATATAGTTGATAAAGACTACAAAGTGTATAGTCGAAAGTACTTCTAAAAGAATATAATTTATATAAATTGTACTGTATTTTGATATATATATATATTGATTTGTATATTACATATATTGTGAAACGAATACAGATATCAAACTTTATTTATTACATATATGTATATATATATATATATATATGTAAATGTGTATGAAAATATATTACATATATATATATATATATATATATATTGTAATGGAATGTACTTGCTGCATTCCATTTAAATTGAAGAAGAAGGCCCCAAACATTGGGAAAGCCAAATATAATGGAATGTATCTTTATATGATCTCAAATGAAAATAAACATATGAACTTTTGCAACAATAATCATTAGTTAACCAAGCCCCTAACTTTGATACACCAAATGTAATGAATAATTAAACGAACATATTATGCTGACCACATTATGGCATCCAAATGTAATGGAACATACTTTTATTCCATTATACCAATCATCAGTTAACTGGGACCAACAGTTTGTGGTGCCAAATGTAATGGACAATATATCATATAAACATATACCTCAAATGTAATGGAACATCAATATATGAGAAGAAAATAATGCTTCAAACATTGGATGATAAACATAATGGAATATATATAATTTAAATGAATCCAATTGTTGAGAAAGCCTAATATAATAAATTGTATAATTTAAATGAAGAAAGACAAAATTATCCCAGTTATATTTAAATAAATTGTTTATATGCCCTTCCAACTAGCTATACATGAAATAAATCTAAAATCATACAGAGCAATGAGATCTATCATTATAATTTATTTTCAAGGTTGATGTGACTAACTAATCAAATATATATATCAGAAACAAAGGTAATTCTATTAAATCCAATATACACATCTATTATGTAAATTTATGTATATCTAAACATATCAATGAATAATAATATGTGTAAGTAACTTAAAGACTAAATAATAAGTGAAATACGTAGTTATCCTCTATTAAATTGTGAATTCAATTAATTTCATAATGACTTTGGCACTAAAAGAAAAATAAGAATAAAATATTAATACACTTTCAAATAAATTACAAAGGCATTACTTATAAAACAAATAGTACATCCTTTATTTTTATATTATGGTTTAATTTTAGGTAATATCAATGTTTTAAATACAAACCCAAATAATAAATATACATATATACTTGCAATAAGTATATATATTAAATAAATAAAGACATATCTGTGCTTAACAAGTAGGTATTAATATAAATACAAATCCATATTTATATTTTTCAGATATTTAAAATAATAAATAAAAAAATATTATATACAGCAAATATATATAAATTATTGTTTTGGTATGCATAAGAATCATTATATAAAGTTAAAAAAAATGGAAATAAATTAATAATAAAACAATTTTTATAATAAAAATTTGCGAATATAAATTTACTTATTAAAATATACATAACAACTCATATGCAACCCAAACTTATAAGCCATACTTTAAGATTTTAAATTACTTAAGTGTTAATTTTGACACCTGTTAAACGTTTATTGCTGTTAGAAAACAAGACGCTTGAATTGAATATTTTTAAAACGTTATATTTTTATAATGAAAAATAAAAGTAAAAACAAAATGAATATCGATCTCAAAAATATATTTATATATCATTTATACATATAAAATTATTTACTACCTTTCAAAATTCACTTGTTTAGTTATCCTTCAAAAGTCAACTTATTCCATTGTTTTATTTCTTTATCCGTTTAATATTAGAATGCATTCTAGTTAAAGTGAAGAAACTATCACGTTAGAGAAAATTGTCAATTCTTGGATGTATGTATATTTTTATCCTTCTAAAATTTCTTTCCTTGAAAAATAAATAAATAAATTGAAATGTTGAATCCAATATATTAATTCTAGTGACCTCCAGATTATTATTAGATTGACCATTATAGATTCCAGATAGCTATGTCAAATTTCGGCTTCAAACGCGATGAAATTCATGTTTTGAAATTTTCTTAGTTTTTTTTTCTATTTAAACTGCCTTGGAATAAATGAAAGAAAATGGTGCAGCCTCTTGGCTGCGATATATCTCTATTAGCCTGTCATGATTTATGTATTTACCATAGAAATCTATCTTATTTCAATATTCTGAAGAATGGTAATTTCAAAGAAACAAAGTACAACAATTTTTTATCCTTCAGTTGGTTTTATTACTATCTTAATAATAATGGCTTCTTTTTGTTGTTGTTGCTGTTGTTCCACGTGCTAGAAAATGCTGTTTTGAAAACCATTGTTACACATGTTTTATTTTAAACAATTAACATTAAAAAAATAAAATATAAAGCATATATATAAAAAATATTAAATTGAAAATTTATTTGACAGCTTTTAATATATATATACATAAATAATAATATTGCATTTTTTTAATAATCACTGCAAATAAAATAATTTTTTTATATAATCAACAATTTATATGTCTTCATTTATTTATAATAATTAAATATTCATAACGATGTACCATCAACATATAAATAAAATAATAACTTCAAACAATAACTTTACCTAATAACCATAAACAATAATAATACTTCATATGTAAACATCAACTCAAAGATAATTTTTTTTAATAACAAATGACAATTTTTAAAATATAGATAGACTTATCGATATTTACAATATATATTAACTCTCTAAACATATGTTTAAAAAAAGCATTATTCTAATTTAAATAAAAAAGTAAAACATATGCTTATATGTATATACATATATCTAAAAAAATGAAACTAATTTTAAATTTCTTATTAAGTCTTTTCTAAAATTCTTATAAAATCTCAAAGTTTTAAACTGAATTAAACCACATTTAAATATTCAAAGCATTATTATACAATAACTAGTTTAGAAAATGTATACAGAGTTTATGATAGAATGTTTCAATAAAAATAAATTATATAAAAGAACTATAAAGCTAATATTAAAATCTAAACTAGAAAATAAAAACTTGGTTATATAGAAATATTTTTAGAAACATGACAAAATTTTATGATATTAAAACATTGAAATCTATTAAGGAATTTAATTAAAGGTATTGAAAATATACTCCTCATATTAAAAAAGACAAATGCAATTCTAAATAAAAACAGTAGAAGAAAATATTTTTTGTTATATAATGAACTAATAAGATAATTGTTGGGGCACAAAAATTAGTAAAAATTTAAGATGTTAAATAAGATTTTAAAAATTGCAATAAAATTCAGAATAAAAGCAGCGATTTAAAAATATAATAATTTTAACTTTAATATTTAAAAAAATAAATATTGTTTTTTTTTTTTTTTAGTTTTAAAATTTTCATAAACATTGTATTGAATATGCAATTTTAAAGTTTTTGACATTTTAGAAGAATTTTTATAAAGATTTGAAATTACATTTTAAATATTTTTTTAAAAATTGTTTTTTTATTTCTTTGCAATTGGAAATTTTTAACTTTTAGATAGTAATATATATATATATATATAGTCAATAAAAAATTTATAAAATGGTAAACATATTAAGAAGAGATGAAAAAGAATTATAATAACTCCATATTTAAAAATAGAATATTATTTGCATTTATATGAATATTTTGTTCATCATTAAAATGATAAAGTATTGTACCATCATTAAATCCATTATGACAACAGTATAAATATTTTGCACAATAGAAATTTTATTCAAGACAAATTTTAAAATTCTATATTACATGGAAAAAGAAAAGAGTGACAATAGAAGAAACTTGCTAACATACATGTGCATATCTAAAATCATAATATACCAAGCAGTGTACCAACTTTGTCTGTTAAAAATCTCAATGCAAAACACCTAACAGATACTGAAATTTCTATTCTTGAAAGAGGATTACACTTTGTCATAACAACATCTAATATCCTATTATTAGAGATAATTGTAGCCACCAAGGAAGTCATTCAAAAATTTCCTTTAAAAAAAAAAGCAGAATTACACTCGAGAATAAAAAGAACACTTGACAAGCACCAAAAATTAAAGTCAAACATATCCTATAATGAGAGGAAAAAAATGTAATCTCTCAAAGTAGGTAAATCTATAATTATTATCCCTGCTGACAAAGGCAGTGCAACAGTTGTAATGGATACAACTGATTATGACAAAAAATACAAGAACCCCTCATAGCAGGGCAATATAGAAAAGTGGCAAAAATCCAGAAACAAAGTTACAAGCATTACTCAGAAAGGATATCAGGTACTTTACTGATTCAGAAAAAAGTAAAATAATGTGATATTTCAGCAAAATTTTTCATCTTTATAGACTACCTAAAATCCGTAAAGATCATGCTCCATTAAGACCTATTGTTTGTTTTAGAAATTCACCTTGCCAAAATTTGTCAATATTTCTTCTCAATATTCTAAGTCCTTTGAAATACAAGGCTGTCTTTTGTCAGGGATTCTAAATGCTTTCTATATTTAATCAAGAACATGAAAATTGAAAGAACTGACTTACTGGTAAGTTTTGATGTGGAAAGTTTATTCATAAATGTACCATGTGAAGAGGCATTATCTATTGTAAAGAAATATTAAACTGTGAAAATACTTTATATACCAGAACAACTTGTCCTATTGTTACTATAATGGAACAAATAACATTCTACATAAAAACAGCCCACTTTCAATATAACACTGTATGATCACTATTTCATATGCTAGCACATTACTGTTATTAAAACAGTCAAAGCTCTCCATACAGTAGTGCCAGTCAGAGCCAAACAGAGTAATCAATGGTTGCCAGAAGGCTTGTGCATAAAATTCCTCTCTGGTCCCTACTCATTAAATATCTCCAGACTAGTTTCTGGGTTGTGGCCTTTGTCAAAGAGGAGCTTTGGATCTGAGAGCATGGCACCTTGATCTTAGAATCTAACACTCCAGCAGCCCTCTTTTATCTCTAATTAACTACAAAATTATGAGAATAAAATTGAAAACAATAATATTTTCAATCTAAGTTTAATAGCTTATATAGATATATGGGTCTGAACCCAGTTCAGTACCCATATATTTTGGTGTCTTTGGCTTTTTAACAACAATGACCACTACTATTCTATTAGGCAGGGTTGGTGTTAACATCACATGATCACTATTTCTTATGCTAGCACATTACTATTACTACTGTTACATTATCGATAACTCTGGTTGGTACTGAGTGGTACTACTGTATGGAGAGTTTTGCCTGTTTTAATAACAGTAATGTGCTAGCATAAGAAATAGTGATCATTTGATGTTCAGTGGTTTAACACCAATCCTGTCTAATAGGATAGTGGTAGCTATGGTTGTTAAAGAGTCAAAGACTCTAAATGTATTGGTACTGAACTGGGTTCAGACTCATATGACTGTATAAGCTATTGAGCTTAGATTGAAAAATATTATTGTTTTTAATTTTATTCTCATAGTTTTATAGTTAAGTAGAGTTAAAAGGTGGCTGCAGGAGGGTTGCATTAGATCCTAAGATATAGGTGCCATGCTCTCAGATCCAAAGCTCCTCACTGATGAAGGCCACAAGCCAGAAACTAGTTTGGGGATACTGTTTGTGTAGGCACTAGGAAGGGATTTTATGCACAAGCCTTCGGGCATCCACTGATTACTCTGGTTGGCACTAAGTGGTACTACTCTATGGACAGTTTTGCCTGTTTTTACTTTCAATATACATAATTCTTCCAACAAAATCAAGAAATGGCTATGGGCTCACCTTTGTCACCCCTGATTGCCAATATTTACATGAAGAACTTGAAATCACAGCCATAAAAACTATTCCATATCCACCTAAAGTTTAGCTTCAATATGCAGATGATACCTTTGTCATGTGGCCACATGGTGAAGCACTGCTACAAACTTTCTGGAAACATATCAAGAACAGATGCCCTTCAATTAAAATCACAATAAAATCACAGCAAGAACAAAAATTGGCATTCTTAGCCATTCTTGTGAAAAGACTCTCTTATGGAAATATCAAAACCACAGTTTATTGAAAACCCACACATACAGAAATATATCTAGCCTATACTTTCAATCACCCCAGAAACACAAAACATGCTGTTATCCTATCACTATAGAACAGAGGGAAAAAAATTTGGTCAGAAACCAGTAATTTGGAAAAAAAAGATCTATATAGAACAAAATATTATGAAAAATAGTTATCCATGAGCTGTGTTACTGAGAAAACTTTAAATAGACAAGAAAAAGAACCATCAAATGAAAAACAATTATTGGTATTGTAGTGCACCAATACATTCCAAAAATAGCAGACAACTTAAGAAATATCTGCAATCAATATAACATCAGAACAGCTTTCCAGAGCCACACCACCCTTTGAGGAATTCTAACATTTACAAGGCCTAAACTTGAAATGCTGAAAACAAAAAACAGCATCTATGAAATAACATGTGAGTGTGGAAGAACATATATTGGTGAGACTAGTCCTACTGAAAAACATTTGCAAAATGACAAACTGATTCTCAGAAGACAGAAAATAGATATATCTAAGGTAGCAGACCATTTATGTACCAATGAAAATATGTTCAATTGGGAAAATGCAGACATATGGGATAGAAAAGAAAAGGTACAAAAGAGCGCACGTCTGAGAAAATTTGAAGAAGCTAAAAAAGCTGCTCACATGACTATACATAATGTATGAAAAACACTAATTAACATTGCTCTTAGGAAAAAGTGGAGAAATCAGGAGGAATGTCATAGATAAGTATATTAAATTTTTACTGATTGATGCCTTTAGCAGGATGGCTCAGTTAATTAAAGCATTATCTGAAAATTTCAATACTCAAGAATCCAAATTCGAATCCCATACTAGTATTGTCACTGGTCAGGCCATCAACACCTGTTGAAGAGGGGAGAATAATGTCACTTGAAACATTGTGCATATACTAACTTGTTTGATGAGCTATTACTAATAGTTCTATGTGATGGAATTTTTAAATAAAATTAAATTTTTTAAAGACATTCAATACTCATATTAAATGATGAAATAGTCTAATATCAAAATACAACTAAAGCACTATCATCCAAAAACTTCTGGAAAACACATTAAAATTCAGTGTTGAAATTGAAATATTTTGTAGCAAATATATATTAATCAAATTAATTGTTCTGAGATGTTAAACTGCTTGAAGTTTTCTTTAAACACATTTATAGTGTGTTATTTGACCAATAAATGATTTTTAAAGACTTCTAATGATTATTAAATTATTTTTATAAAAAACGTATATTTTTTCACCTAAAAGAGCAGTATAAAACTACTATCAGTGGCAAACATCTTAGTTTTTCATGAACTTAAATATCTTCTAAGGATAATTGTGGATTCTGAAATTCACAAAAATATTATCCATAGTAATAATAATAAATAAAACATTTTAAAAAACAAAATAATGCATTTCATTTTTATATTAATCTTGACAATTGTCCATACTCTAAAAAATTGCCTCAACAAAAAATAACCATATTCAATTACTATTTTTTAAATTATATGTTTTAGTATATTTCTTACTTAATTAAATTTTAGGGAGTTGTGTAAAAATTCTGTCTAAGAAAAGAAGTCATAAATAAAAATAAGTTGCATACTAGTGCTAATGCTACTACATACTGCCAAGTTAAAATCAGATATTGGTGATCATATTAATAATATTCTATTTATTGACAAAATTCTAACATAATACAAGGAGTACTTTGATATGGTTTTCTTTTAATTGATAAATTGTTGTTAATGTGAAATTAATTAATTATAAATAACATCACCCTATAACACTTCTATTCTGTGTAAATATTAATAACTAATGCAAGAAAATTATTAAAGCAAAGCAAAGGAGAATAAATAATAATAAAAATAATAATAATAATAATAAGATAAATATAAAATAATGAAAGTTTTTATATGATAGCATTTAAAGAGGAAAAAATAAACAGTTTATGTTTAAGTAAATGATTAAATCTGAGAAATAAATAAATATTAAACTCCTAGGTTTGATACTTTTTTGGATTTATAATAAAAATTCCTTACTAGTTGTGAACACATAGAAAAATCTCTTTGTAAAAAACTGAATATTGGCTAGCTGAAAAGTTAGTATAAGTAAAAAAAACTGAGATTGAACTTATTACAAATTTTGAGTTATCTTACAAACACTCTTCCATTTTTTATGATGTTTATATTAAATAAATCTTTTATAATTTTTTTTATATTTTTCACAATTTATTTAACATAGATTTATATTGAATTAAATATTTTCATGAATTAAATTATTATAATAAAGAATAGAAATAAAAATATATCTTTATAAATAGAGGTAACATTTATTTTTTTTTATGTTGTCAGGAAACAAAATATTAGTTGACTATCCACAGGCTCAACAAGTTTTCTCCATTAACTTATTTAATAGAACTTTTATTATAAGTTTTTTTAGTAATGTAATATGGGTACTCTTTGACTTCAAACTCAAGTTGTTAAATGAATTTAAACCCAAAAGCTACTTTTATAGGTGTAAGAATGTTAAAGAATACCAATTTTTTGACATTCTGTAAATAATATTTTAAACTTTCCCAGAGAGTTGTATCTATTTACATGGATATGATGTTTTACTTCTATTGTTTATTGTAATAAAACTCCACAACTACATCTAATTCAGCATACACAATTTTCTGGAGGAGTTAAAAATATTATTTGCAGAAATCCAGGAAAGATGTTATTCTTTCACATTCTCACACTGATAAAAAAGTTTCTGGGTTTAAATCCATTAAACAACTTGAATTTGAAGCAAAATCAAGTCTCTTTTATTTCTCTAAAAATGCAGAATAAAAGTGTTATTTTATAGATTAATGGAGAAAATTTGTTGATCTTTAGAATATTCAATTAGTAATTGGTTTCTTGGAAATATCAAAAGGTAAAAGTTATCTTTGTTTATATAGATATAATCTTGATATATATATATATATATTTCATCCTTTACTTTATATCAAAGAACCGATACATATGACCATTTACATGCGAAAAAGATATGGTGTAAATCCTTAGTACAAAATTCTCTACTTATGTATATAAAAACATCCAATATAAGCAAATTATATATATATATATATACCATTTTGACATGGTTTATTTTAAAATACAAACTCTAATGTATTTATATATTAGTTCACAGAGGGCGGTACTGGATTTCTTAATCATGTGTGATGATTTAATTGCTTAATATTTGTATATTTATTTCAGTATAGTGTTATACACTGGAATTATTATATATATATATAATTTTGACATGTGTAAAATAAAATTGAAAAAAAAAGAATATTTTAGAGAAATATTTATTATCCATTTATTAATAGTAATTTGAACATTTTAAACAAGCTTTAAAATTTATGATTCAAAATTAAAATACTCTAACTATTAACAAAGGCAATGAAAATTGTACCTTGAAATTCCAATCCAGCTTATATGTTTTAGAACATTTTCAATAGAATTTATAAATAATAAAATAATTGCCTAATAAAAAAATCAGGAACAGTAAAAAAACAAAAATGCTGATACCATTATTAATATTAAACCCCTATTTTAAATTCATAAATAGTGTAACAAATTAAATACAAGCACTGATCTTATAAACAATTATCAAAAAGATGATAATAATACTACTTGTACAGTTGTACAAACTTTAACTTTATTCATAAATGATTTGTATTTATTTTTGGGAATATTCTATCAGAAATATTAAAATATTGAATTTGTGACATTGTAAACTCAAGATATTTTCAAAATAAAGTATAAATATTCAATTTAAATATGATGAAATATCTGAACATTACAAAAATTGTATCTCTTTAATGACTGATTGCTCTTTAACTCATTTTGTGTCATAAGAGTTATCGATAAGATGAACAAAGAATATGATAAACTAGTTTGCCAAGATGTTACGTGCATAAGTGCAGTAAATGGCTTAAGAAACTGGCAAAAAATATGAAGATATAGGAATTGTAAAGAATGGCAAAAGTCTATTTTTTTTAATCATACTTTTTATCCCTTGATAAACTGTACAGTTTATTTCATTATTCATAAATACATGCTTATTTGTATGCAAATTTTACAGGAAAATCTATTTTCTAATATCAATGCAAGAAAAGTTAGCTGCAATGGTTGAAAATTAAATCTTTATCTTTTTTATCTTTATTATAAGTGGATAATCATCACTATGTTATATTAATAATACATTCAATAGCATCAAAATATTAATACTACATGTATAACTTTTTCCATTATAATATTTACGAATTTTTTAAATATACAATAAAGTTGCAAAATCCATTATATTTTAATCCAATCTTCTTGCATATATTGTATATCATGGCTAATAGCTCAAGTTTTATTGATAATCACTGCTTCCAATATTATTAGCTACAAGTGCCCATAATAGTTGTTAGTTATCACATACTCTAGAGGAATATAAGCCAATAAACATCATATGATCACTATTTCTTATGCTTGCTCTTAACTGTTATTAAAACAAGCAAAACTCTCTATTGGATGAGTAGGCACTAGATGGGGATTTTATGCACAAGCCTTCTGGCATGCATTGATTACTATGGCTCTGAGTGGCAATACATTTAGAGAGTTTTGTTTGTCTATGGTATATACATATAAATAAAATGTTATCTGGGTACATTGATATAATAATTTCTTTATATCTGTAACTCATAAAAGTCTTTGTTTTAATATATATATATATATGTGTGTGTGTGTGTGTGTGTGTGTGCATAGTATGCACATATACTTTTAGAATATGTACAAACAAAATTAATAATAATAATAATAATAATAATAATAATAATAATAATAATAATAATAATAATAATAATAATAATAATAATAATAATAATAATAATAATAATAATAATAATAATAATAATAATAATAATAATAATAATAATAATAATAAATAAACCAAGTAAGCACCTGTAAATATATTTAATTTGCATTTGTGTTTATTCATTTATTATTCATTCCAGAATAAAAAAATAAAAACATATTGTACTCTATTTTTATTTTTTTAAAAAATAGAATGAGTAGCAAACTGACAGACTTTTATTACAATTAAGTATGCAAACGGTTCTGGATGATATTATTTTTCTCCAATAACTATTTCCACCTGAAAAATATTACAAAAATATTATTATTATATAACTATGCCCATTCTGATTGTTTTGACATTATTTAATCTTATTGACTTTGAGTATATAATTTTCATTCCTACTTACCATTATATGTTTTAAACTTTCAGTTGAACTCTTCAAACTTTAAGTATTTTGATGAATTCATTTTTTTCTGCCACTACAAAATAGTTGTTTTTATTTTATCACTGAGAAACATATGAATTTTGAAATTTTATATAACTTAGAACTTTGTGAAAAGAATAAAAAAGGAAATTGTAAAATATATTTTCATAAAATCTGATTGAGATTATTAATAAACATGACCCCATATGATACTTTGAGACAGTAAAATGGCTATTACTGTATTATAAAATTTATCAGTTTTATGAACTGCAATGTTGCTATTTTTTGTTTATTTATACTTTTCTGTTTGTTTATACACTTTTTTGGATGCCATATATCAGGGTTTCACTGCATTATTGATAAAAAAATTAATGTGCAATTAATTACCCTAATATTAATAACATAAATGATTAATATTTTTGTTAATATTGTTTAAATTTTGAATGATGCATTTTTGGCTAAGAAAAACTAAAACTTGTATCGCTATAAAATGTTAATTAGATATTAAATAAAAAATGTTTTTAAGTAGTGTAAACAATTTAAAATTTGTTGTTAATACACTTTACATCACATGATCACCATCTCTATACTAGCACATAATTGTTGATTACTCTGTTTGGCACAGGGTGGCACTACTGTATGGAGAGTTTTGCCTTTGTTTAATACACTTTACACTGAATGAAATTTGTATTTATTTTTACTTTGTTCTGGGCAATATTTTGTTTAAGTTTACAATGAAAGACTCTGTTATCATAGATGTGATAGAAATCCTGCTAAGATGCAATAACATGATATTGTGAAAGTGCTACTTTTAGGTTGACTGTCCGGTGTATAAAATACCCCCCTCCCCCCAGTTTTTTAGGCAAAATAATTCAGATTTATAATGACATTATTTTTCTCTTGGCCAAAATAAAACATTTTTTTAATGTTTTTGATGAAATACACCATTGCTTTAAATATGTCAGAAATCCTGCTACAGAGTAATTATGAGAGTAATATTTTAATTTATTTTTAGTACTTTGTGATAATATAAAGTTGAATATTAATTTTTATAATAATACTAAAACAATTTAGATTTGTGTGACAACTTGGCCTGGGTGAAATTAATATTACAACAAAAAATAATTAATTGAATTAATTTTACTTATTGTAGATATATTACAATTTTTTAAAATTGCTACTTGTTACTATCAATGATAAAGTTTGTTTTAATTATGTATTGTATCAAATAAAATTTGTATTTGTTTTACTTTTTATTTGTTTTACAAAGTCTTATTTATTTTAAATATGTCATAAATTGCAGTACAATATTGTATAAGCAAGACACATACTATATGGAATAAATGTACCTTGTATTATATTTTGCTGTAAATTTTAGCATTTTATTTTATAATGATGCTATTTTATTAAAATATTTTTTTCTACAATAACAATATTCTAAGAAAATAACTGCCATTTTTTAAAAATAAAACACAGAAGTAACAATAGTTGATTGTCATTCAAAATATTGGCTATATATTTGTTGATGATTGAAATCTAAAATGAGAGGAACATTTGGTCCTGAGTCAACCTATGACAAAATGTTATGACAATATTTATTTGTGTGTTTAATTTTAAAAAACTACAACATATATATTAATATCTAACTTAGATTTTAAATTTATATTGGTGCTAGAAATATAATCTCTAGTTTAATAAATGATTAATGATAATCATTATCGTACTTATCTAGAGCGATAGTATCAACGTTGTTGGTGAAGTATTATTTTACACTTACTAATATAAATATAATGAAGTAGAATTAATAAAATACATTATTAGCGATTTGTTTTTATTTCAAATGCAAATTAACATATTATATAATACAAGTTTCAAATTACATTTCGAGTACTTTTTATTTAGCTTATATGTCACAGTTATTTTTTAATTCTTATGAATGAATATTTGTAGTATCACTTTTTATTTTTAAACATCAATAATAACAGGATGAGTTTAAATCTAATCACATTTAAAAACCTTGTTGTTATTTCCAGCATATTATAAACTTATTTGTAGGGTAATACTTGCAATAAGTTTTTCATTTTGAATTTATTGCAGCTGTTTGCAAATCTTAAAACAAACAAACAAAAAAAAAAATAAGAAAACAAGATATTTTATTTATTTCTTTAAATTCATAAATGTATATGCAGTGTTTTATTGCAAAACAGTCTGATTTCAGTCTTATAAAGTGTCTTTGGTACATCAATCTCTTATGTCTTTCAATTGTTGGTTTATCTGGGATTATTCAGTCTATTATTAATATTTATTTTAATTCTGCTTAATGAATAGATATGCAGGTATTAATTTATAATAATATTGAATAAAATTTGCCATCATTTTTTTATCATTTTAAATTATTTCTATAATAACTGTAATTTGTAGTTTAAAAAATAATTTGATTTTATTTTTTAATGATAAAATTAATCAATATTCTTGGAACATTTTCAGTCATTTATCGTTGAATCAACGACTGACTTTAACTTATTAGAAGTGACAATGATTAATATAACTTCTATGTTTATATATATAGTATTTTTTTTTTTTTTTTTTTAAAAAAAGAGTTGCTAATGCATTATTTTTTATTTCTTTATTTTTTATGTATGTTTTTATTAATAAAAAAAAATAAAATTTACAACTTGTGTTTTCCAATAAGTGCATTTATTATATTCTGATTTATTAAAAGTAACATGAATAAATATTTACTTATAGATGCAACAAGCATCAAAAATCACTTAAACTTTTTGTCTATAAAATTATTAATTGTAAAAATATGTTAAAATTGGTATGTTGAATTTACTTAAAAGTATATTTAATTTAAAAATTTGTGGATTAGTATAGATATTCCTTCACTCTCTAAGTATATAAATTAACGTTCACTAATCTTCATGCCAGCGCGCGCACACACAACGCGCGCACACTCACACAGCAGTTTGAAATTGATGATTGTAAATGATATTGATATTGTCTAAGTGTTGCGTGGCTTTAATGATATATATATATCTCATGTGAAAATTGTAAGGCTTCTTACATAGGTATGAGTAATCGTCGCATCAGTGTTAGGAGAGATGAGCATGCTAATGCAGTTAAACAACACTCATCATCATCAGCACTCTCACTCCATACTATGGATTCAGGTCATAAAATTATTTTTTCTAGTACCAGGATCATATCCAGATGTGATAATCTATACCAGTGCAAAATTAGAGAAGCAATTGAGATAATTAAAAGGCCAGATTATATCTATAAGCGAGATGATACAAGCAAACTTCCTCCTATTTGGAAATATTTTTAAAAAAAAACATTCTTAATAACATTTTTGCTATTGGTGGAACTTAAACGTTTTTTTTTTTCAATTCAGTGATTGTAGCGCCTCTACAACCGTCTTTCTACCTTTTATCACTCTGTGGATGACTTGTGTGACCAAGTAGAAACGTCAGTATATCAATATTTTAACACGGATAAACCCGCAAAATGTGTTATATATATATATTGTTAAAGATGTTGTCTTGATAACAATTTGAGATTGTTGATTGTTATGATATTGGGATTGCCTAATTGTCAACTTGTTTTAATGATATATATAGTCCTATAAACATTTACATATATAAAGCATATTAATTCACCAGTAATTTATAGTAGTAGATTATTTTTGAAATACCAGCCAATAACTTTTCTTATTATTTTTTTATATTTAAATACATGTATATTGGTGTCTATATTGAAATTAATGTAATTAGAATAAATTTGAACTCGGACTTTCAAGCTCCCTTCGTCTATCCACTTCATCTTTTACAACCGATACATATGACCACATGTAAAAAAGATAATATGTATATTGGAGATCATTTATCCTATTAACATGTATTTGGTCATGTGTATCAGTTGTTTAAGATGCAGTGGATAGATGTAGGGAACTTAAAAGTCTGAATTCAAATTCCGTCTAATTAAATTGTTTTATAGAGTAAATACAATTAATTTGCTCTCAAAATCATCTTGATAGCTATTTTTAACAGAATAGATACACACTCAAAACTAAAATCAAATTTGATTTCTTATATTTGGCGCTATGGCAAAATGTTTTATTACATTAGTTCTTTCCGCTTTAAAATCTAATCAGAATTTAATTTTTATATATGTGATTATGTATATAATATTGCGAGTAATTAACAATAAGTTTTTACCAGCTGATAAATAATATTTATGCCGTAAAACAGTTATGTTGAAAGAGATGATTAGTTGATTTTATTATCATGAAGACTTAATTTGTAAATATATATTGCTATATAATTTATGGTTGGCTGGTTTATTTAAATGTTAAAACAAGTAATTCATTCCTTCTTTAATCATTTTTACAATGCTATATTTTTCCATTGACCAATCTTACAATATTGACAGAACAACAATATTTTTTTAGGTAAAATATATAATTGTACAAAAAATATGTCTTTTATGTATATGTTTATACGTATAATGTTAATTATATTGTTGAAGATAAAATAATGTCTAGTAGGTAGAGTAAAGATTAATAGGTCATGTGAAATTTAAAACATTAAATCTTGGAAAGGTCTCAATAAAAGATGAGAGCCAGCTTGATAATTCAATAATTGTAAGTATAATTCATAGTTTATTTCAATTTTATTTAGATATGATTATATATTAAGTATATATCTATAACAACACTGTGGACAATATTTTCTATATTGGATATTTGACCATTATATATGTAATATAAATATTATAACCAATTATATAATTATTCTTTGTAATATTAACTATTGTATTTATATTAAATGCACACCCTCAAATACCTATATTACATTTTGCATCATAAAAATGTTTACAAACATTAAATAAGATAAGTATTAAAAAGGATAGTACATTAATAATAAAAGACAAACAAAAATATAGAAGCTAACATTATAAATAATGTCAAAAGTACATTAAACAAGGATTTAGGTTTACACTGTGATAAACTAAATATGATTGAGATAAATTCAAACAAAAAATTACAAAAGAAAAAAATATTTATATATATATAAATAAAAAGAGAGGATTACTATATAGTGTAAAAAGAAGCTACTTAAAAATTTAAAAACTGACTGTTACTAAAGTGGACTGTTAAAAGTAGGCAAGGTTTAACAGAAGTTAAATAAGAATTCAAAAAAAAATACAATGATTTAACATTCGTAGAATATTAAAGTTTTATACATTAATACATAGATAAATTTAATAAAAAATGTAATAAGTAAAAATAAAATTAATAATAATAAAATTTAATAAATTAATAAAAAATATTGTTGTTATAATAATATAAATTAGTATGCAATATATATATAAAATACATATTTTGCGGGTTTATCCGTGTTAAAAAACTTTTAACACGGATGAACCCGCAAAATATGTATTTTATATATATAACCCGTGCAAATCTTCGTTTTAACATATATATATAAAATAGTAAAGACTTACTATTTTTAATCTTTATGATGCAAATTATAGTACATATATTTGAGGGTATATATTTATTGTAAATAAAGTAGATATATAAAAAAAATTCTGCATGCCAGAAGACTCATTTTCTTCTACAACATTTATATACATGTATATAAAACTCACTAAATCATTTATTTACCTATCTATCTATCTATCTATCTATCTGTCTATCTATCTATCTATCTATCTATCTATCTATCTATCTATCTATCTATCTATCTATCTATCTATCTATCTATCTATCTATCTATCTATCTATCTATCTATCTATCTATCTATCTATCTATCTATCTATCTATCTATCTATCTATCTATCCATCCATCTATCTATCTATCTATCTATCTGTCTATCTATCTATCTATCTATCTATCTATCTATCTATCTATCTATCTATCTATCTATCTATCTACTATCTATCTATATATCAATCTATCTATCTATCTGTCTGTCTATCTGTCTGTCTATCTATCTATCTATCTATCTATCTGTCTATCTATCTGTCTATCTATCTGTCTATCGTCTATCTGTCTGTCTGTCTGTCTGTCTGTCTATCTATCTATCTATCTATCTATCTATCTATCTGTCTATCGTCTATCTGTCTGTTTGTCTATCTATCAATCTATCTATCTATCTATCTATCTATCTATCTATCTATCTATCTATCTATCTATCTATCTATATGTCTGTCTGTCTATCGTCTATCTGTCTGGCTGTCTATCTGTCTATATATCTATCTATCTATCTATCTATCTATCTCTCTATCTATCTATCTATCCATCCATCCATCTATCTATCTATCTATCTATCTATCTATCTATCTATCTATCTATCTATCTATCTATCTATCTATCTATCTATCTATCTATCTATCTATCTATCTATCTATCTACATACTACATATCTATCTATGTATCTATTTTAATGGGCACACATGCCGTTACATTATTTATTTTAAAAATTAGACATTGAAAAGTTCGCAAATAAAAACTTTGCTAAAAAATAAAAATTGAAAGTTACTAAAAGAAAACTTTATTAAAAAAAAGAAAAAGTTTTAAGACTAAATTTTCAGCTAAAACTTAAATGATTTAAAGATAAAGATATTTCTTTAAGAATATACAAAAAATTATTTAATGCTGTTGTAAAATGGAAATGATTATTTTAATTAGTCCAAGTGAACTAGCCTTTGGGCATTTCAAAATGTATAAGTAAATGTCAGATAGGAGAGAAAAAATAATAGAAACTAATAGCCAATAAAAGAAATCTCTCAGGAAACAGACCTCAATGAAAGGGTCATCATCATCATGACGTAATGTTGAGTTAATCCGCAAAATTAATATAAAAAGACAAAGTTTAGAAATAAATTTTAGTGAAGAAAGAGCTGGAAGAGAAGATAGAGATGTGACGATATGTGTTAAGTCGGAGAGAGTTGGAGAAAGATGCACTTTCAATTCCTTCAGTTGTTCTAAAAAATGAAACATCATTTTCCCATATTGTGGACTATAGGACATCTGGGCCCGGCAATTAAATACCAGCTACAATAAAGGACCAATGGTTAATTGGATACCAATCTCTTCAGGAAAGCATGAGAATTCATGTTAAAAATTACAAGCAACTACAAAATATGGACCTTTTAAAACTGTAAGAACTTTAGAAAATTCGTGAACATTAAATATAAAACTTTCCCAGTATTTAAATTATGGCAATAGTATTGACTATCTGACCAAACTAAATTATTTACTAATTATTTTATTGAATGTATTATTTGTTTGTTAAATCATTTCCATTAATTTATTTTATGTTCTTTTAAGTTTTTGTTATGATTTTTTTTTTTTTTTGTTAAACAACTTGTAATAAATGTTAAATTTAAGTCGGGCGTGAATGGCTACATAGATTTGTAATGTTATGTTAGTTTAAGGGAGGGTAAATCTTGGGTTATTTGTTTCATAGTTAAATTGGGTCAATGGACTGGATATATTGGTGTAATTAGTAAATGTAGTATGAAGTCTGCTACATGCAGGATCTCATATCATGCTGCACACCTCCTTTTTGCCTATGGAATGGGATAGCTAGAGGGAAAACACAGTCCCTTCCTATGGAGTTTTTTTATTGCTCTTCTCATCACACAGATGTAGTATTCCTGTCTGTATGAGAGTCAATGTCTTCTATAACCATGCTGTTCAGATGTACATTCCTGACAGTGTGGTATTGGTGCTGTCATATTTCATGCTACATTGAACACATCGATATATCAGATAGATTGGCATTGGTTTGACTGCAAACTTTTGGCCTAAGGTTAAATCAGGGATAGAATATTTTCTTTTCAAATGCAATCTATGTAGTCTATTCATACTCGACATTCTAATAAAATATTAAACTCATCTGTGCGATCTTAGAAAAGAAAAGTTTAAACGTAAATTAAATTCTAAAATTTAAAGTTAAAATGTTAGTTAAATTTTAAAGTAAAAGTGATTCTAAAATGATTCAAAATTTATATGCATGTAAATAAATGTTTGTGTGTTAATTACTGGCAGTGGCTTCTTTTACTTTTTATTTTTAATTGAAATATTATTAGATAAGTTATATCTTATAAATCTCTGTGTCTCACTGAGGTAGTGACTTGGGCTGATGGTCTGAATAAAATATATAAAAAAATTTTTTCTTAACTTATGTATCTGCCTAATATATAAATTTTCTGGTTTCAAATGCCTGGTGGCACCCTGTACGGCAGATATGGTAAGACATTATTGATCTCGCACATTCTATTGGACCGTTATACTATCTATCTACGTATATTTATATATTTTTAATGTACCTATTTATCTACATGTGTATGTCAGTCTTCTTTCTACATATCTGTATTTTAACCTTTTTTATATATTGATTTACATTTATCAATATTTTGGCTATCAATCTTTCAGTTTACAATGTTCTTTATGTATATCCATCTATCAAACTTTTTATCTACTTCTTGTCATCTGTGTCATGCTATCTATTTATGTATGTATTTGTTCACACACACACACACTTATATATATATCCCCCCCCCCCCCCGGTGCGGGGGAGATTTCTTTTTTTTAAAAATAATTCAATAAAAATTATTTAATAAGACAACTTTTATAATAATATTATGTTTAAAATTAACCTCACCAACCCGGGTAACAACATTATGAACAAGTTTTGATTTGAAATTTGATCATTTTTTGATATATATATATTTCTTTCTCTATTTTTTAATCAGTTTACATTTTTACTTATCTGACTTCCCATTGAACATATTATTTTTCTACCATTGGTCTATTTGCCAATCTATTTATTCATTATCTATTCATAAATCCATTTATCTACTCAACTTCTTTCTATATATTTACCTACATCTATCTATCTATCTATCTATCTATCTATCTATCTATCTATCTATCTATCTATCTATCTATCTATCTATCTATCTATCTATCTATCTATCTATCTATCTATCTATCTATCTATCTATCTATCTATCTATCTATCTATCTATCTATCTATCTATCTATCTATCTATCTATCTATCTATCTATCTATCTATCTATCTATCTATCTATCTATCTATCTATCTATCTATCTATCTATCTATCTATCTATCTATCTATCTATCTATCTATCTATCTATCTATCTATCTATCTATCTATCTATCTATCTATCTATCTATCTATCTATCTATCTATCTATCTATCTATCTATCTATCTATCTATCTATCTATCTATCTATCTATCTATCTATCTATCTATCTATCTATCTATCTATCTATCTATCTATCTATCTATCTATCTATCTATCTATCTATCTATCTATCTATCTATCTATCTATCTATCTATCTATCTATCTATCTATCTATCTATCTATCTATCTATCTATCTATCTATCTATCTATCTATCTATCTATCTATCTATCTATCTATCTATCTATCTATCTATCTATCTATCTATCTATCTATCTATCTATCTATCTATCTATCTATCTATCTATCTATCTATCTATCTATCTATCTATCTATCTATCTATCTATCTATCTATCTATCTATCTATCTATCTATCTATCTATCTATCTATCTATCTATCTATCTATCTATCTATCTATCTATCTATCTATCTATCTATCTATCTATCTATCTATCTATCTATCTATCTATCTATCTATCTATCTATCTATCTATCTATCTATCTATCTATCTATCTATCTATCTATCTATCTATCTATCTATCTATCTATCTATCTATCTATCTATCTATCTATCTATCTATCTATCTATCTATCTATCTATCTATCTATCTATCTATCTATCTATCTATCTATCTATCTATCTATCTATCTATCTATCTATCTATTCAGATGTTAATGGTTTATTAGACGAAATAGATGCAGATTGTAATGTTCATAGTACATATTTTAATTAAAATTTCAGTCTTATTTTTTTTTTAAAAAATTGAATGCTATTTTAATACATATACAGAATTTATATGTTTTTAAGTGTACATGACATATAAAAACAAAAGACTTTCAATCTTAAGTAAAAATATAATTTTGATTAATTTATTACAAATTTTTTAGTCACTTTTTCCTTTATTGTTTTTTACAAAACCAAAACATCACATATTTAGTTTTGTATTTAAACATTTTCGTAAAAAAGATTAAATTTATCTTTAAAGTCCATAACATTTTTAATTGCCTGTATTATTTAGAAATAAATAAATCAGAATTTAATATTAGGAATTTATTTTAAAGAATAAATAAAATATAAAATGTGATGTAATTTCTAATGTCAAATTGATAATCTTTCATATTTCAAAAGTGTGTGTGTGTGAGAGAGAGAGAGAGAACAAAAGTCATGGATTAATTTTTCCATCTGAATAATTTTAGAATGAAATAAAACTTAGCGTTAAGATCTACCAAATTTTGGATTTATTACACAGTCCAAAAACAAAAGAAATCATAATTCTATGTTAAAATTAACAACTTAAATATAAAATGTGGCATTAACTTTTACTTTGAAGTTATCCTTTTAGATGACAAAAATAAATAAATCAGATAAACAAATAAATAAAAGAAAAAAATATGTGATTAATTTTTTAGTCAAATATTTTTATAAAGAAATTAAATTTACCTGTAAATTGTACAAAATTTTGGATTGATTATATAGATAATAACAAATGAGAAATAAAATATCGTAGACACATCTTTATATTAAATTTGTAAAATATTACATGTACCAGTTAAAAAAAACACATCATGAGCATTTAATAAAAATAAAAGATTCTATAAACAATTTAAACTTATTCTTAAGATATATGAAAATTTTTAGTTTTCTATACAGTGTTATTTAAAAGCCAAATATGAGGAATATTTTTTCTTAAAAAAAATAATTAAAAATATTACATTTTTAATATTTGTACAATGTGAAACATTATATTTATTTCACTTTTTAAAATAATTTTATTTCGTCCATAAGTATATAAATATGTATTTTTTTACAATTTTAATAGTTAAAAAAAAAAAAAAAAACATTTGTGATTTGCATTATA